>BQKZ01003280.1:49266-72811 GCA_036244855.1 Temnopleurus reevesii
CTGTCTCTTATACACATCTAGATGTGTATAAGAGACAGCCCCCCCTCTCCCCCTCCTATTGGGAAATCCTTGAGCCGCCGCTGGAGTTAATCGGGCAGAATTCCATGCAGTCTTGCAGCAGTCTTGCAATGGTCGTACAATGTTACACGACATTACACGACTGCATCTATTCAGACTCGTCGTGCCACCTTGTCATGAATAACACGCGACCACATCCAGTCATACGACTAGTCCAGTTAAACCTCGGTCGCATAGAAGTCCCGATTCAACACGACTAAACACGATTCTTGTCCCAGGATTCAACTGGGTAAACAATGACTGAGAATCGTGTTGATTCGTGCTGAATCGGGGTTCTATGTTACTTGGGTATTAGGTCATTAGAGCTCGTAAGACAGTTGCAAGACCAAAAGGATACCTATAGCGACCATCATTGGGATGCGAACTCTATCTGGTGCAACAATTAAGTCGTACATCGTTGTTCTATTTTAGTTGTGTACCGCTTCTAAAATTTTACAGTAACTTTACGGGTGACTCTTCTGCTTTTTGTGTTTCTCAATGTATCTAGTCCAAGGCGCTTTTTTTTAAACGTAGTTTTACTTCCTTCGAAGTTTCGGCGTGGTTTAGGGGATTATACCCTATGTTACATTCAGATTGATGAAATAACATCAAAGAATTGCGAAAAGGGAGAAATATATATGAAAATTAAATCCTACATACCCTTCTGATCGACCCTCGGAGTATACGCGATCAGAGGGAAATGTGAGTGTCCTCTATGTGTTCAGTGTGTGATAATGTGCAGAGGTGTGTGATATTAGAACACAAAGTCCTCAACTGGACTACTTTTTTTCATGAAGCTGCAACATTTTCGGAAAATACATACACTAAAGGGGTCCATCCGACGCCGTGCATGGGGCATCTATAAGAATGAATAGATACCAAAAATATTTTTAAATTACTATTTTAGAAACTTTTTAAGTGTAAAGATTCGTTTATACACTCTTTATAGAGGTTGCACAAAATTCATGTATTCTTTTTTTTTTCAATTATGATTAAAATAGGAATCATAGACACTTATCTTTGTTGTAATCAGGAATAGAAACCAAGATATTGCTATAACGACAGAATAAATATAAGTGAATTGATTCGAAAGTGGTTATCTCTAATTAGACATATAGATTTCCTTTTAACATCCGATAATCGCTCATGTGTATTGCACAGATATATTCAATTGACTTACATATTTCTATTTGATTTCCTTTTTACTGCAGACAATTGAAAACTACTCTACTGGGGACTAATTCACTGAGGATGACTGAACAGCATACATCAGGACAACCGATGTGCAACCGATGAGGGCGATGTGCAATGACCTCCCATGCAACAGATTGACACCCTGGATAAGAAATACGAACAGAAATCTTCTCGCGTCTTCTGCCAAGTTAAACCCGTTCCTCGATGAAATTGAAGCACTGAATCTCGACCGATAATTCTGGACACACCTCCTCTTACATCTGCTAAGGTTGTTCAGTAAATTGCCATATTCTTGGACGTAATGTGACGTGTTGTGAGTACTTGGACGCATTGGAAAGCCAGTAACTGGTCGTTTAACTCAATTAAAACCCCAATTCTCTCATTCTTCCTCCGCTAAAATCATCAAACGTCATGAAGAGCATCGTGAACCTTCTATTTATGATTCCTTATCTGCTGATATCTTCATTAGCCATGGGCGATCCGGAAGAAAGCAAAAACTTAAAGGGAGTTCCTTGTCATTACGAACTAATAATGGACGGCTTAAAGGCAGATTGCTCTCACCGAAACCTGACGTCCGTACCGACGAATCTCACCCATGACGTCACAATGCTTGATTTACGGAATAACCAAATCACGAGATTGACCGATGGTTCTTTGAACGGACTTCCGCACCTGAGGGACTTAGCCCTCGTCTCGAATAATTTGACGGTTATCGAAGCAGGCGCGTTCCGAACTCTGCGAAATCTACTCTCAATCTCTCTTGCTCATAACAACCTTACATCTCTACCCGATGACGTATTTTGGGGCAATCAGATGTTGCAGATAGTTGATCTTTCTGTGAATCAATTAAGCAGTTTTCCGGGAAACGCTTTGAATTCCATCGCGACATTGCGGAAAGTGAATTTGGAAAGGAATCGCATGTCGAGGCTCGATTTTACAGGGTTCCGGAGCAGAAATATGACTAAACTTTCGCTGCAGTGTAACAATTTATCTTCTCTTCATGAAGATATGTTTCTTCCGCTCACAGATACAAGAATCGACGTATTGACCTTAAGCTTTAACCAAATGAGGTCACTCGAAAGTGGTTTGTTCAAGCATCTAAAAGGTGTTAGAGCTTTGTTTCTCGACAATAATAAGTTTTCAAACTTAAGCGTTCTACCATTTGTGGGAATGTCCTCTCTGGAAAATCTTCATATGGATTCGAACAACATCTCTACTATCATTCCTCTGTACCCATTACCATCTCTGACAAACGTCCTACCGAGCCTAACATTTTTACTCTTAGAAGGAAACCATCTCCCCACAATTCCCTCTAGTGCCTTCTGGGGTCTTAGTAGTCTAATAACCCTTGACCTTCACCAGAGCCGCATCAAAAGGTTGCAAGATGATTCTTTCCATGGATTAGATTCCCTAGAAGTTCTCAACCTCATGGGGAATTATATCTACACCATCAATAAAACCATGTTTTCGTACTGCCCACGACTCCGCTCCCTGAACCTTAACAGCAATCATCTATCACCCGTCGGCCCAAGACAGTTTGGAGACATGACCTCCCTCGTTTCGCTTAGTTTAGCGAGATGCGATAGGTTATCAGATATAACGCCGGAGTGGGGTGGATGGAATCTGCCAAATTTGAAATTCCTTGACATATCCCACGGCCGGCTTATGCGCTTAAAGAAGAACGCGTTTTACGGCATGACTAACCTGGCAACTCTCAACGTATCAAACAACCAGTTGACTACGATTGAGAATGGCGCGTTTACGTCGAACAGCCATCTTCAGACGCTGATTCTCTCAAATGTGTATACTTTAGGACAGATATTCACTCCATTCTCGAACCTTCGTGAGCTCACCTGGTTGGACTTGTCGCATACATCCGTAGCATTGTCACATAAGTTGTTCACCGGGCTTACCAGTCTTCAACGATTGTACATGCGTGGATCAAATCTTAAGGCTGACGATTTCTGGGACCGTAACACCAAAGATCTCCCTGTGCTGTCGTCCTTATCAACGCTAGAGAGACTGTATCTGAAGGGCAACGCACTTGACCGGTTACCGCCAGGTACGTTCAGAGGTCTCAAAAACCTCCAGAATCTCGAATTAATTGGTTGTGACATCACTACCCTATACAGGGATATTTTCAACAATCTCACGTCTTTGTTCTATCTATACATTGATGAAAATCACATCCCAGAATTGACTTCCGAACATCTATCCGATCTCCGGTCTTTGGTAGGTGTGTCGATCAAAAGCAACGAGATCAAGGGGTTGCGTCCGGATGTCTTCAAAAACAACCCATCTCTTTCATTTCTGTATATATCTCACAACCACCTTATTACCATACAAGAGGGGACTGTTCTGCCCAGACAAACACTGGACATTTCCTACAATCCGTTCAGCTGCAACTGCGACTTCCGGTGGTTTGTCAACTGGATCCACAAAGCCGAAGTGTCCATCATTCGACCAGATGAGACTAACTGTTCGGTTGTGTCTCTGTCACCCTTCCAGAACAAACCAATTCTTGCGTTCAACCCAACGCAAACGTGTGGACCTAAGATCTGGGTTTACGTTATCGCGACGTTCGTTATTACAACTTGCGCAGCTGTCTGCATAGTCGCGTACAAGCGAAGATGGTTGCTTAACTACAAGTTCTTCCATCTTAAACTGGTCTTTGTCGGACGATGGGATGAGCACGACGGACGCGAGAGGCTTGATTACGAGTACGACATCAATCTGGCTTTCGACGACGAAGACGAGGATTGGGTGCGAGAGATTTTTAAACCAGGACTCGATGAGAGTGTCCCTGACTTCGATAGAGTCGTCTGCGGCGATGACGATCTTCCTCTGGGGATGTTCTACATCGACGCCATCACCGAAGTCATCGAAGAAAGCTACAAGAGCATCCTGATCGTAAGCAGACGAGCCGTCGAAAATCACTCATTCATCAACAAACTCCGTCTTGCAGTCGCTCACATGAACGAAGTCGAGTTAGAAAAGACTATTCTCATATTCAAAGGCGACATCCCGGACGCTAATCTGCCGTATCTAGTGCGGTTGTTTCTCAGTAAGAACAAACCATATTTTCGATGGTCAGAGGATAGGTATGCACAGAAACTCATGTGGGATAAATTAAAACTCGAACTCAGACATAACAAGAAAATGAACGACGTTTTACCCGTTTGACGGGCACTTTGTTTCTAGTTTATTCGCCATCTCTTCATGAATGCATAAACTTTGCATGCTTTGGCCGTGTGTCCCTTGAAGGAGGTAGGCTGGTGCACTTAGGTCCAACATATTGGCCAATGGTTTTCTCAAGGATGACCGAATACACGTTTGTCGGAAATTCCGGAAAGTGCCAATTGTAGTTTTCTTCGGAAATTTGATGTCGACGTATAAAATGACAGACGGTAAACAGTCCTGCAGACATGTCCTCGATTTTATAAGCCTTTGTATGGAAGAGAAACCTATAAAGCGAATTGATTGAAATTTAGAAAACAAGGATGAAGGGACAAGAATTAAAGGAAGTCTGTGAATAATTATGTTTGAAGGAGGGAGGCAAGAGATGATGGTGGCTTCTAAGTCAGCTCAACAACAGGCTGTGAGCGCCGTGAACTTTGCTACAAGGTCATTAATTTGCGATTTGGGACATTATACCCAGGACTCAATATTCATAGCCCTGATGGACCTAAATCCGCTTGGGTATGCGAATCCAGAACCACGGTTTGTGACTCAGAAAGCATACACTGCAAAAAAACGCTGGTGTAAAATTTAACACCAACCGGAATCTATATAGGACCACACCAAAAAAGTGTTAAAATAACACCAGTTTGGAATCAAATCAATACATTTAAACACCGACTGGTGCGGTTTGGGGCCTTAAACAACACCAGTTGGTATTGGAATATATTAAGTGGATTCCAAACTGCTGATAGGCCTATATTTACACTGTTCTGGTGTAGTCCTATATAGATTCCGGTTTATGTTAAATGTAACACCAGCGTTTTTGCAGTGTGTTGTTCGTCGTGGGTCGCAAAATCTGCGCCACATTCCATGAACCTTCTCTACGTCCTACATCGCAAATTTCATGACTTATGACCTTCTGCATCAAACGCAACTCAACTTTCACATGTTTCAAGCAATCGGGAACGCCCATTTATATGACTCGCGTTCGTCTTAAATGCAACGTTACATGCGATAGGGCCGTGATCTTAGACTTAAAAGTGACGTTTTTTAATTGATGGACGGTAGGTTTTCGACGGTAGATAACGAGTGCGCGCTCGATCTGCGCATAAAAGTCAGTCCGTCATGATCAACATGACTTCCGGTTGCGAGCGCGAACGGACGGCGTGTTGTGTATTGGCAACAACGATATTTGAAAATGTCCTTGTTGCTTACGCACCTTGCCAAGCTCAGACACTCGGAACACTTCATACGAATATCCGATCCGTGTTGTCGTCGCGTGTAACTTTGATTCCTCCCCTCTTCAGCTTCGATTTTTCTAAAAACGTGCGAAACGCAAACGTATGCCATTGCCGGACTGCGAGCTAGCGAAGTATATAACTTGCTTGCTCGCATTTCCAAGTTGAAAATGCCGTGATTTTTCTGTTCGCCAATCTTCGTAATCAAAATGGCCGCAGCCAGGCACGCTCTCTGAACGTCATGTCGCACCGCCTTTAAATGACAAGTGCGCAACGAATCCATGCAATGTGCATATCAAATGAGGATTTGTTTGTCACCGCGTCCATCAATTTCGAAAACCCACTAATGGCGCACATGGAGTGTTATCAAGTGTAATTTAAGAGCCAAAAGAAAGCGGGTTACTTGTTAAAATCCGCTGGAAGTAGGCCTGCCACTTGATTAAAACAAAAGGACCATAAGTAGGCCTACCTCTAAAACTTTACATCCCATCCCGAAATATCCAATAGGCTATCAGACTTCTTTTGTAACAAACACAAAAACGATAAGCTCCTTAAAAGAAGAGTCTACCCAAAAATAAAGAAAATTAAAACGAGCAGATTGAAAAAAAATAGGTGAGCAGAACAAAAAAAAATGAAGAAAATCGGACGAGTAATAAAATTGTTATTAATTTTTTAAAGTTTGAAAAATAGGCAAATCAGTGAAAATGTTGAGACACGTGGACAATATGATAACGTCATGAGTGCACAACTAACCTGAATTTCCTTTATATTTATCATTACTACAGAAAGCCAAAGTTAAGGAATCTACCTATCTATTATGGAAATATCCTATGGTTAGAATTTTAAGGAAATCATATTTTAGGAGGAAAAAATAACATTCTAAAATAACTTGAATACAATGAATGGTCAGTTGTGCACCTATGACGTCATCAGTTTGTCTAAGTAGTCAAACATTCATAACTCCTTTTCTGTTCATTTGAATTTTCTACTCCTCTTGAAGAGACATTGTGTTTGGGCAGACTCTTCTTTTAATGTTTTATTGGTTGTAATGGGGATAAGTGCAACATTATTTCTAGAAGTCCAATAAAATCAATGTGACAAATTCTGAAATAAATTCTAAAAAGTATGGTTCTCTATCGGATCGAAAATTTGGGTCGTAATGGTCCAACAGGGTCCATAATATTTTTTTTTCTTTTGGTCGTAATTTTCTCAAATTCTTTTGAAATATTGACCTGAGATGTCGATACTAATGTAAGGGGGAAATGGAGACTTTTCCAATTTGAGAGGATTTTTATTTCATTGCCAAAGGTTATAGTTTGCAGGCACAGACTCTAGATTCGGTTTTCCCGCATAGTGCATAATCAAGAGTATGCAATTTCAGACTCTGTGTCATGCACCGTATACACTGTACAAAATGCAACACGGATAGCCAAGCCTAGGGTCTGTGTCTGCAGACAAGCCAAAGGTCCTCGTTTGTCCAAGTCTCCATCCCTCTTATCATAATTACGACGCACCTAGAATATTATATTTGAATTGTGCAATTAAAAAAATGTACGAAACTACAGTTCCACACACTAAGAAAAAGTGTGCACCTTTGTACCATTAAGCATGAAAAGCAATGTAACACTGGAAGCATCATTCTACGGTGCAATGTTTAACTTTTTTTTTCGTACAGGTGGAATATTGTACAAACTACATGTAATTTTTAATGCGGCAGCTTGGTAGTTCGAACCTGTGCCATGAATGGACGCTTCGTTCAAAGTCTGGCGATTTACCGACTGAGCTGATCGCTGCTTTCAACCGATGGACGGACTTCTAAGACATCAAACAATCTATTCCCCTTGAAAATAGTCAAAGTATTCGCTCGTGGTTAACGAGAGTTTTAATGTCCGAATGTCCATCTCTCAATAAGAGCTGAAACACGGCTCAGTCGGTAAATCGTCATTCTTGGAATTAAGTGATCCCTCATTGTGTGGGTTCGATCCCCACAGCTGCCACAATTCGCCCTTTTTTCGCGAAGTGACTGGAGCCAAAGGGTATTGTTGCATGAAGACAAAGAAATCCCGACATAGCGCCGATTGAACGGGCATCCTATATATATAGAGAAATGTGTTAATTCTATAGAAGGACATGTTTCAATGGATTTGTATCTCCTTTCGTGTAACAATACCCTCTGGCTCCCATCACCATGAAAACATGGACGAATTATTGTGAAATATCTTGTAACATCTTGCACACTGAAGAAAAAGGAGCAATATTTTACCTTTCTGAAAATGTAATATTACCTCCAGTTGCCAGGTGCAATATTGCACCCTTCTAGTCGTTTATAAATGACTTATATGTTTTTAAAGCCCAAGTAAAGTTTTGGTAAAAGCGAATATTTTTGTCCCAACATTTTGTCTTCAAATATAAATAAAACATAATATAGTATCATGAACATACTGCACAAAAGATGAAAAATTAATGAGTTTTGGTAAAGATATACCCTAGAATGTGCAAAATATTTCAGTGTCGTGTCCCCCGACACTGATTCAATATTTTCTTTCTTGATAAATAACATCTTCTCCTACAGCGAATTGGATGAAAATTTCAGAATTTAATATTTTTGTATACCTTTTTATCATGCTTTTGTCAAATCTATTACCAAAAGAGGGCGCTAAATGTGATTTAACGGTCAAATTCAAATTTACTAAGAAAGTCAGTTCGGAAAAAATATGCATTGGTCACTGATTGTGTGTGAGATATATACGTCATGATGGACATCCCGTGGAATTCTAATTTCTTAATCGTTACCAAAACTGTATGTGCTTTAAAACTCTGATTTACCATGTTTACAGTATCTTCCATTTCAGAAGTGCAATATGACTCCATGTGTTTCCTTTTTGCAAAGTTAGTAGGATTCGTAGATTATATTAATACTAGATATGATGTGGGACAAAAATGATGTAAATTCTGAACCCAACGAATCTGTTAGTGTAGATGTACTGCTTAGTATTTAATTGCCAAAGGATTGTCGACAAAAATAAATTGAAGAAATAATATAATTACGCGTGTCTTTGTTTATGTTGTTGTTGTTACTTTTTTCTTTTGAAATCCATATCTCCTTGATAATCCACAACTGAAGTATTATTCAAAAGTCTTTGCAATTCATTCGGACTTGATAACAATTGCTAAAATATTTTCTAAAGAACATTCCAATTGTTTTTATGTTTAATCCAATTGCTAGCCAGGATTGCTCTAAAATACAATTGTCATGATTGTTGAGGTCTTTACCTCTGCCAGTGCCCTGACATGGAGAAGAGGGGGGGGAGTCACAATATTTTATCCACTTCAGTTCATTTTTTTCCTTTTTTCGGGGTGACCCCCCCCCCCCCCCCCCCCATCGCACGCAAGTACATGATCAGAATTACCTTTATTTTGGTTCTATGTTTGCATTGGTACTTGGTAGGAGAGCATCAGAAGGAAACTGGGGTGGAGGGGGGTATATACAAACATGTTTTTCATAGTTTACATCGGCTGNCCCCCCCCCCCCCCCTCCGAATATTCGCAACGTTATTCTTCCTCATTGGGAATAAAGTAGTGACATTGCATCTTTAGAGGTACAAACAGATAGAATAAGAAAATATTGAATTAATACTATTTTTAAAGAGATCTCGAGTACGAACAATATTTTATGTATGTGGTACGGTACCTCATCAGACAAAGATTCTTTTACCCTTCCAAAACTTTCGAAATTTTACTTTAACCTCTAACAAATTTGACACCTCATGAACGATTACAATTTATAAGTACATGTATATCAGGAAAAAAGGATATTCATTTGAAATATTTCAAGTATTAAATTGTATGAATATCGAGGATCTTTTTTTAATCAAGAAGGGCGTAAATATTAAGCATTGAATGAGAAATGCTGTAAAATCTAATTTCATGCAACCATTTCTGTTACGCGATGTCATAAAATGGCGCTATCGATTCATAGCAAGAATCGCTTGTTGATCTGTTTGTATGTTCATGCAGTAAAACCAATTTCTCCCCATTGGTGATGTTTGTTTTTAGTATTTTGTTGTTTTTTTTTCATTTGTTTATTTGGGGTAGGGGAATTCACATTTTAAACTGTTCTTCCACATGGGTTTATTTTGTCTGTAAATTATAATACTCTAATGTTGAAAAATTTTAACCGGAATGTGAAATAAAATTCATTTTAATTTTCGAGAATCTATGGAAGAAAAAAGGTGCATTACACTCAATTTTATTCTTTCGGAAATTAAATACTTTTCGTTCCCCCTGAAACTGATTATTATCATTCCTATAAAAAAGCCAACATAATCATCAAAGAGAGGATGGTGGAAGAATGTTAACTCGTGTTTATCTTATATCTCTTTTAATACAGTAAAGACGGTGACCATTGTCCAAAGAGACCATGTACATGTTCTTCAAATTATTTCGAAAGGGGATTGAAATCAAATTGATTAAAAGTACTCGTCCTTCCAGATCTCTTCTTCTCCCTCTACTGTTCCCTCGCTTCCCTATCAATCTTTTTCTCTCGTTCCTCCTTCACCACCTTCTGTCTCTCTTTCTCTCTCCTCTGTCTATTTGTTCCTGACACCTTTTTCCCTCCTCCCTCTCGCCTATCACACTCTTTTTTGTTTCCTTTTTGTTTCCAATCTTTCTCAACTATCCTTTCATGTGATCTTTTTCTTCGCCTCTCCTCCTCATCCCCTCCTTCTAGACATCTCCTTCTCTATCTCTCTCTCTCTCTCTCTCTCTCCCTCTATTGTTCCCTAGCTCCCCTCAATACATCTTTTTCTCTCCTTCCTCCTTCACCCCTCTCTCTGCTCTCCTTCCCTCCCTCCTTCCTCGCTCTATCTCTCTCTCTTTCTCTTTCTCTCTCTATCTCTCGACATTCCCCTCTCTTCCCTCCTCCTCTTCCTTTCTCCCTCGTACACAATAGAGGGTCACTCAATAATAATTTCTTTTTTCAACGTGCGTATTATTTAATAAGCAATTATGCGTAAAACTATTCGAATTAACTCGACATTTACATTATCATCTATGCGTACAAAATTTGAATAGAAATGTCACCACATTAAAATATGAATACAAATTTAAACATCAACTAGCATTTGGAAGTTTATACACTAAGATCAGTTAATGTAAATATTAAAAATCAAATCACAAAATGGAAATCATTTACACATTATTTTATTCACTCCAAATTAGAATCGTTGACTGAAAAGTGGCTTGGACTGTCTATCTATCAACAATGGGAGCATTGCTCATAGAACAAGAGAGAAGAAACCGTTGATCTTTTTATTGCTCGTAGTTTCTAGAGGGGGTGACAACAGTGAAATTAGATTGTACGTCATTTCAAAACGAGTAATATGGATAACAAATCCTAATTCACATGGAGGCCCCAATTGAAAACAACTCAACATGACACTTTGTTCAGGGGCGACTAATTTGTTAACTGAACAAAGAGCAGTGTTTAACTGGGACTTCGATGTGACTGGAGGTTTGATAAAAGTAAAACCTGACGTAATATAAATGAATAAAGAAATCATTAAATAGAAAACTTGAACAAATATATACATTACAATTTTTCAGAGCCAAGGGCATCTTTTGTGGTAAGTGAAGGGAAAAGGTCAAAGGGTAAAATACACATAATTTTTTTTTTTTAAACATGAAAAGAAGGTGGAATTGGGATGCTGAATATCAGTAAAAAGTGTATCGAGGAGGAATAGAAAAATAGTCAAAGGAAAAGATGAATTGCACAAAATAGGGATAAGGGTTTTAGGAGTACAATTAGAATATAAAATCATTATATAAGTTTTTTTTTTAGTAAAGAGTTATGCTTCAACCCAGCAAACAGTCAATAGAGAATGATATCACCAATATCGTCTGTGTTTCCATGAAGTGACGGTGATCAAAGAGTATTGTTGCACGAAGACAAAGAAATTCCGACATTGCAGAAATTCATAGGACATCCTATTGAAATGCATGTTTAAATCTAAAGAAAAACAACCCATTTCAACTTGAATCTGGTTTCTTGCAACATTACCCTTTGGCTACCATCACTTCGTGAAGCTTGTCGCCAGCGACAAATTGTCACCACTGACTCATTCTATGAAACCAGTGACTTTGATTGGATGAAAAGCACTATCGCTGACTGTTGCTATGTTTACTGTAAGCAAATGACTGCTTGTCCCTGGCGACAAGCTTATTGAAACGGCCCAGCGGACAATATGTAAATCAAAGGAACTAGTTACTGTTGGAATGTTGGCATTTGTTAAAACTCCAAAGTTCCCATGACCCCGCGGAATCTGAGAGTTTAAATTACGACAATTTATATCTTTATATAAAGTACTGGAAAAGCAAATGGCTTTTGATGGAAGAAAAAATGCAAAGACTTATGTGACGATGGCAAATACTTTGTGACAATGGCAAAGACTGTGTGACGATTCTACTCAAAATTTGGTCAGTATGCTGTTCAATTATCAATTATAATGTGCAAATAATCTCACTTTCATTATCCCTGTTAACAAGTTATGGATATTGATAGTAAATGGGCTTTGAATTTTGTTGCCTTTTCCTTTTTATTTCTTTTTTTAGATCTCTTAGAAGTGAAATACTGGCTCCTCTTTGTGACCATTTTTACACATTTACAATACAGTAAAGCAATTTTCTAGGTGCCACGCTCAATTCTAAAATACATATCTGGAAGCAATCTTGTTTATTTCACACTGTTTTAAGCATTTAGAAAGGATAACATTCCATATAAAGCATTGCGATGTGATTTCTTATATAAGCACCATGCCTCCACCTCTAAACTTTCTATTCTTCTTAAAGGAGAACTTCACCCAGACATTGATGCGCTCTCAGTGAATTTCACATTTTCTTCTTTTTCGAGAAAAGTAGACAATAAATCAACAAAATTAATTCCTGAATGCATGCAGAATCAAAATGCCAACACCGTACTTGAAGAGAAATTATGTGTACAAAGTGAGTGGAGAGTTCTCCATATTGGCAGCCATTTTATGCCTGTACGTTGCAAATTTGAGGAGCCAATGAAGGGTGTAAATCAAAACTATGAAAATTCATAACTTTTGAATGGATTGTCGGATTTTGCTCAAATTTTCACAGTTTGACCATTGTATTTATCTTCATCCACTGAGCGCACATCAATGTCGGGGTGAAGTTCCCCTTTAATCCATTGCCGATTGGATCCGGATGGTCCCTGCACAAAGTCAACGAGAATTACAGAATTCAGTAGTCAATGGGTTAATTCCATCCTACCACTAGCGTAATGTAAAAACTTTATGCTTATAAAAAAAAATCAACCGAACATTCCAAATTTAAAGCTCTAATTTCTCAAACATGATATCATCTAATTCAGTAAAATAAAGTGTGTCAAGGGACAATAGATCAGTACCCCAGCAGGTTCCGATTTGAATAGCATTACAAACGAACATTGTACTGGCGTTCGACTTGATTTTACGAAAATAGTTTATATCATGTTCTTGATAGATTACCTATATTTATTCATACAGCATATCCTGGAAAGAACACAATGGGTATGCACGCTGATATTAACTTTCCAGATAAACTATCCAAATTGAAACAAAAATGTTTCCAATTCAAGTATGAATTACAAGATAAGATACAAGCTATTTCATTAGTTCATGCAAAAATGAAGAAAAGCTTGATTTCCACTGGTTTTTAAGTAGTGTATACAGTGGAAACTCGGTAGAGATCTGATATAACGAAATATCTGATATAAAGAGGTAAATATTCTGGTCCCAGCTATTAATAAGTTATTGTTTTTTAACTCTGCTATGAAGAAATTACTGCTATAAAAAGGTATTTTTATGGTCCGAAGCACCTCGTTATACTGAGTTTCCACTGTATAAGAAAATCTGTGAAAGAATAAAAATCTTGCAAAAAGGAGTGCAAAACAGAGATGAACAGCCAGTGATATTCATTTGCTATGAGGTGCCCCCAGCTGTTAACTACAGTACACTGTAGTCTAATTTTTTTTCACATGTGCACATTAACAGACTTATCAAAGGGATAATACATGTAAACCTTTACCTAGTGAACATGAAAAAAATCAAATATTAAACCAAACCATAAAACACAAAAGTACATTTGAACTTACTTTGGAGTTAAGATTTATGATATGATTAGTAAAATCACCTGTTTAGTAAAATATAGTGTACATCCCACACACCTCAAATGATTTACCCTAATACAATGTAATTTTGATGGAAAATTATGCCATACAGTGAAACCTCTTATATATAAAACGAGGTCCTTGTTATATGAGGTTCCTCACAATATCAGGGTAAAAAACAAAGAACTATAAAGAGCTGGGACCAATAAAATCACCTTATTATAACAGGTATCTCGCTATATCCAACTTCTTTATAACAAGGTTTCACTGTATAACTTATCCAGTGAAAATGTGAACATTTAGATAGGAAGCAAAGTCTAAATTTTATCGCGTTTTCCCACAAATGTGTGTAATAAACCAATTTTGCAGGATTACATTGTAAAAAAAATCATCTACACATTTCCTCCCATCAGAATCTTTGGTGATTTTGCATGGATACATATCACCAAAGGTGCAATATCAGGGGGAAAATACACTGAGGGGATGTTGCTCAAAATCAAATGCAAATCAACTGCAACTTTGCAAATTGTAACGCGCATTTTCATTCACGCACGGTATGCGTATTTAGCAAGACGAGCATGAAACAATGATTTTGATTGGCACGTTCCGATCAACTGCAACTTTTGAGGAACACCCCTGAGAAGGCCCCCAAAAATTGTTTGAATGCCAAAGAATAACCTTTGTTAAATTGAATCGGTCAGTCGGAAAATGTCTTTGATTCAACTGATCTTTGTTTAATTTTTGGAACAGATTTCATTGAGAAATTAAGACCAAGAATAAAGTAAAAAGCCCTAATATGACTGAAAATGACTGTTCAGATTTTATTCATGTTTATTCATAGTTGTACTAAAAATTTATTTATCAGGTTGTATTTTTCATATAATCTTACGGGGAGTTTTGTTTTAAATTGAGTGAAAAGCAAAAAAAATTCCGGTCGGGCCATTATCAGAGGGTCGGTCAGTTAAGGGCATCAAAACAGTTTTTTTTCATAAAGAATATAATTGGAAGGAAACTACCTAAATACATATGAAAATGGAAGAGTATGAAATATCATTATACAATCAAGCATTCCCTGATTCAATTTTTCTCTCCTAAATAAATATAGTCCTCTTCAGAGACTCCCCTTTTTCATAAATTTTTTACAAATCTTTCAAATGTTACTGTCGTAAAAAAATACAACATGACTGGCTCACACAATGATTGTAGGTTACAGTAATCAACATGATTCTGATGAATAGAAAATTATTGAAAATTACAGTGAATATCGAATACAATCAGAATACAATTTGATTGAAATTTACAGACATGAAGAATACATTACCCTGAACAAACAAAAACACTTTTCTTAATCTACATGATACAAAATGTACAAATTTGTTCTTATTACTTCACAGCAAATTTGTGAATTACAAATTTTCTGTATGGCATAATAAGTATATCTTACAAATGTAATTAAGGGAAAAGCGTGAATTTACTTAGAAATGTCTCACTTGAACTTGTATATTATTTGCCATCCCATTTCAAATCTTATATTTCAGATGATCTTAAACCAAAAAAATGATTTGTGTAAGTTTTTGTGAAGATTGAAGATGTATTTTTTCTGTGATTCTCATTAAAATCTTTTCAACAAATTTCTTGATATTTGACTGTGAAAAGTAAACACTTTTAGTGTTGATTTTAGTGGACATAATAATACTGATGAACTCATTTTCAGCAAGTACTAACACACATAACTATATTTTCACATAATTTTTGTTTTTATTTTCCATGTGCCACTGGCTTTATAAGCATCCTAAACCAATATTGTTTGAGTGCATGAAAACTCATACTACTTTATGCAAGAAGAAAATTTCAGAATTTCAGAACATTTTTTATTAAGGCACATTAGTTGAAATGGACCAGCAATCACTTCACTTTTCATTGAAAAAGATCTCATTGTTCTAAATGAATCTTGGCCTATCATCATGATGATCGATGTAGTGCTCTGTACCCAACGGAACTGAGCTTCTGTGTGAAAACTTCAGAGCTGTTTTTGACCTTACACGACTGAATACACTTGCTTAATAGTACTTGAATACAATTGTCTATCTACATACTTCACCTACATATGTACATGTATGCGGCTTGAGAATACTATACATGAAATTGTATTTCAGTGATTCTAACATGTCTACCTTAGAATGCAATCTATAAATCGATAGAGTTTAGACACGCAAGAAAATGTGTTAACACCTGATCTGTGAACAATAAATAACACATAATGCCCCCGGCACCACCTTTGGTAGGTGGAGGCATAAAAATGTACAAGATTAAGAATATCTACACACAAAATATTATGATAACAGCTAAGTTCAAAATATCAGAAAAATGTAGGTTCACTATCAACCTCGGTCCTCGATGAGAAATGTGCGTGAGTTCATGAAAAAAGAAGAATTCCACAATCATCACCTTCTTATTCTGTTTTCTGTCCTTCCTTTTTTCTTCTTTACACTAATAAAAAATGGCTATACCCGATACATTCCAAACAGAAAAAGCTGATCAATATCTATGTGAGTTTTGTGACTTTATCCTTTTAGATATCTTGAAAATAGCTGTTTTCATTTCTACAATTTCCAACAAACCTATGCAAATATTTACAGAAAAACACTAAGTACTTTGCAGTGCAGAATCTAATTTGTTAAAGGGGAACTTCACCTAACATTGATGTGCTGTCAATGAATGAAGAAAAATAAAATGAACAGGCTGTGAAAATTTGAGCAAAATCTGATAATCCGTTCAAACCTTATGTACTTTCAACATTTCCATTTCCATCTGTAACGGGGCATCCTTGAGTTGGCAACCCTGTCATAATCTGTTATGTCATACATAGAGAACTCCTCATACATTTCGTACAGGAATTTATTAAAAATGGATCAGTTTCATATTTCAAATGAGTGATCACCACCAGTCTTTTTTTTTAATGCTTGCATAATTGCTGTGGCTATACATGTATCATATTCAACCCCCAAAAGAAAATACCTTTTTTTTCTTTTTTGTTAAGGAATTTTGTGTACAAAGTGAATGGGATATTAGGCATGATGCCATCACAGATTACGCCAAAGTTGCCTGTCCAAGGATACCAATCACAGGTGAAAATGGAACCTTTGAAAATTTAAAACTTCCAAACGTATTGTCCGATTTTGCTCAAATTTTCAGTTTTTCATTTTATTTTTCTTTATTCAGAGAGAACACGACCAAGCCTGTGGTTAGTTCAACTTTAATTTGAATTGGTTATTGAATAAAGTAATTTTGCATCTCAAAATGCTGGTGCCACATGCTACAGTACACTTCAAGAGTGATATAAATTTTACTTCACATTTCATAGTGCGAGATGTATAATTGGAGCAAAAAATATCCATATTCTAAGAATATGGATTCTGAGAATTTGTATCCTCTGGAAAAGCTATACAAATTCAATTATCATTATTGTTATTATTAAGACTACATGTACATGCAGCTTGATTTAAACAAAAGTTATATTTACTGCATTTTCAGAGTTAAATTTTGTACAAAACAAGCAAACACATTCGTATTCTCATGCAAACACCTAAGGGAAAGCTTATACATGGGATACTTTGAAAAACATTTTTCATGGCCTTTTCTTTACAGCCTCCAGGGGAAGAGAAACAGAAAGGAAATCACATAATTTTGTGTATAATTTCTTTCAGCAAGAAATTCATCCACATTGTACTGCACTCAACCCAGGTGGGGTCAATGGGTACCTGGTAGGAATATTCATTCCTTGAAATGCCATGAGCGCTGATGTACGCTGGGTTAAAGTCAGGGTAATAATAATACAGAGTGCCTTGAGCACTAAGCAGAGTCGAAACGTGGGCTATTTACATTATATTATATTATCTATTATATCATTGGCGTAGATATTCAGAATTGAATGAGAAACGCATTTTAAATCTAAATTCACCATCATCATTATTATAATCAAGAACTCTTCGCCCGACTTTATAAAGTGGTCATGGCTATCCTCTTCTTGCTAAGACATTTCAAATTCTTGTGTCACCCTCAATAACACAGACACAAACATTGCTATTTCTATGTTATGAGGGTGGCACAAAAAAAATTAAGACATCTATAGCATGAAGAAGATAGCTAAGACCATTTCATGCAAATGGCTCTAAAATTCCCTGACTAATTTTCAGTATTCAAGGATAAATACGTCAATCTTATCTCATTTCAACCTATCTCAGCGTATCCTCAATTAGCAATACTGAATACGCCACGAGTACTGTATGGTGGACCTGTGCGCTATAAAGTAGCCACCATTATTATTATTATTATTATTATTATTGTCGTTGTTGATGTAAGGGTTCCTTCTATCTGAGCATCAAATTCCCTGATTTTCCCTGATTTGAAGTATTTTCATGATCAAAATCCCTGGCTGGCTTTTCCCGGACTGGAAAAAGTGGAACTCATTTTCCAGGTTTTCCAAAAAGAATGGGTCACCCTGTCACTGCATGTGTACAGTCAGTGGAAACTTGGTATAAACAACTTTGATATAACAATATTCCTGATATAAAGAGGTAATATTTTTGTTCATTGTTATACACTTAAAGAGCTTGACAAGCTCTTTAAGTGTATAACATATTGTTGTTTAACCCTGCTATAACAAGATTATTGTTATAACAAGGTATATTTTATTGTCCTAAGTATCTTGTTATACTGAGCTTCCACTGTATTTCCATTTTAAAAATTACTTCCAATTCTGGGATATATTAGCACATACACTGTACATCTATTTTTTTCAGCTATCCACATTTACCCTGTCCCAACATAGCCTCATAACAAGATCCTAATATTATTATCATCATTCACCTATCAATCATTATCGTTCAAGAAGCTTGTTTTTCTCTGCCTTTTTTCTTTTGTTTTCTTTTTTTCTTTTGAAATGTGACAAGTCTGTGAACAAGATAAGATTGGATGAAATACAAAACTCTTGACCTTTGGAATCTAGCTTTCATTTTGAAGTTGTTCGCACGTACAGTGTCAACGAATGTCATTTGATTAATGCAAGCATCATATAAATTGTAGTAGGCGGGTTGCGTTCTATTTGCATGCTTTGAGTTTGATCGCTTAGTAAATGGCAATAATGTGACAATTAAAGGTTAGCTGTATCTGAGGTCGAAAAATTTAATTTGTACCACTTTGTTACATAAAATCAACCCAAAATAACTTTATTCAACATTATATGGATTACAAGTCAAGAAGTTAGAGCAAATAAATGTCTCATTCACTATCAACAGATGGAATGTAAAACTGAGTTAGGCTCCATGCGTGAACATGTCCCGATTTGCTTATTTTTGTGAGGTAGTCTTCATACTAGTTATCATTTGATTTATCATGAGCAACGTTCAATTTTAGGATTCAGTATTTAAAAAAAAAAAAACCTTTTTCATTTCACATGATGTTTAGGGGAATTGGTTATGTGTATGCTACCAACTTGTTAATTATCATTTTTGGCCTCAGATTCAAAGTAACCTTTAAGGACAATAGGGAGATTCTGCAGTTTGTTTACATGAGAGTAAAGTGGCTTGTTTTGTTTCACATTCTTTTCAATGACTCAGACAAAAATGTCACATTTATCACATGAGCAATACAAATGCCATTAATGTAAGATTGAATTACTGTATAAGCTGAAATTTTTGCAGTGGTTTAATTTCCGCAAATTTCGCAGTCCTAGCCCCACGAAAAATCTTACTCAGACTGCTTCAACCGCACATGTCATACCATGGTGATGCCATTCGTATACGGTCTTCTAGCTGTAGTGAACCTCCTACGTGTTGGGGTGAAATGCAGAAGATCGATCTGATTTCCTTTTCAATCCCTCCAAATTTCTAGATTTTTCATCGAAGCATTACCCGGATCATCATTCCATGGTGCTGGCAGTCATATAGATTGTAATCTGACTGTAGTGAAACTCCTGCGTGTTGGGGGCAAAATTCAGGAGATCCGATTGCTTTCCTTTTCGTCACTTTGAATTCACTCTCAAAACATTTGATGACATACATCCCTGGTAAATTCCTGACCTTAAGGAGTCAATGGGTGACTTCAAGTACGGTGTTCGGTGTTGGTGTTGGTGTTGAGAGAGCAAAACGGTCCGTAAACCGAGCTCATACACCGTTGGTCAGTTTACAGAAGATATACAGAAACGACCGGAAATACGTCAGAATCTTGCGAGGTCTACCCCAAACACCGACAGACTTCAAGTTTGGTGTTGAGGCTGGTGTTGGTTTTGCTGCAACACCAACACCAGCGTTCCACACTGTACTTGAAGTCACCCACTGAGTCCCTGCGTACAAACAGACATCACTCCATGGTGCCGCCATTTGTAAACACAGTCTTCTCGCTGTACGGAATCTCCTGCGTTTTGTAGGGAAAATGCATGAGATAAATTTGCTTTCCTTTTCGTCACTTTGAATTCAATCTCAAAGCATTTGATGACACACATCCCTGGTAAATTCCTGATCTTAATAAGTTACAGAGTCCCTGTGTACAAACAGACATCACTCCATGGTGCCACCATTTGTGTACAAGGTCATAACGCTTTAATGAATCTCCTGCGTTTTGTAGGGAAAATGCACGAGATCCAGTTGCTTTTCCTCTCCTAACTTTGAATTCACTCTCAAAACATCTCTGTTAAATTCCTGACTTTAGTAAGAATTCTCAAGTTACTGAGTCCCTGTGTACAAACACACATCACTCCATGGTGCCGCCATTCGTATACACGGTCTTCTCGCTGTAGTGAATCTCTTGCGTGTCCGGGGCGACGATGAAGACGATACCGGCCGCGACCTCCATGAAAAATACGCCGAGGGCGATACCCCAGCCCCAGTGGAGGTCAAAATGCGACCTTCCGAGGACCACGTCCTCCGCGAGGAACTTGACGGGGAAGATGATAAGGGGGAGTAGCTGGCACATGGCTGTAAGGTGAAAGAAGGAGGAGTTAAATTACACAAATACAGTCAAACCAGTGTCTAATGTAACAGGCTTGATTGAGTGAATTTGACTAGAATGGAAAAACATCTTAAACATCAGTTAGTTATACAAAGTATATTCATATCCATTATATAAAAACACTTTTTACATCTGACTGATGTTTCAGGCGTTTTTTCTACCGAGCTATAAACTGGCAATTCTGTAGGTATGCAGTTTATAAAGCCCAAATACAGTTTTGGTAAAGAGTTAGAAATGTGAATTTTAAGGGATGTTTGTCATCACATATACAGTTGCGTCTTACACACATATTGAAACCAAAGCATATTGAAAATTTTAATTTGACCGTTAAATCATATTTAGCGCCCTCTATGGGTAATAACAATATTTCATTTGTCATGGGGCATATGCAAGGTTGTTTCTGAGATTTGACCAAAGAATGATAAAAGGGTATACATGTACATGAAAATTGAATTCTGAAATTTTCATCCAATTCTTTGCAGGAGAAAGTGTCATTTATCAAGAAAGAAAATATTGATTCAGTCTCATAAGCCTTCTCATGCTGTGCATTGTATCCTCTGGAAAAAGCGCTACATGTACTACTTCTATTATTACAGTTCTCAGGGATGCAGGCATGATTTCAAATCCATATGCCCCAGTCACATAGAATCCGCACGTGAACATAATTCAACACGACTCTTTATTCGCAGGCAGTAAACTGTGAGCTAAACAACGAGCCTTGTTGAATCGTGTTGCATCCGGGCTCCTACGTGACTGGGGCTTTAGGGGACCAACTTTATTCATTGGTTTGCAGACCTACCTGCCAATAATCCTAAAACACCTGCCACGACAAAGAGCCTTGAGTACTGCTGGCCCTTGATAAACGATATGATGGCAGCGAAGATAGCGATAAGAAGAATAACCAGCGACACCAAGGCAAAGGCTCGGGATGCAGTCAGCCACGCTGTGGAAAGGAGAATTCAGAAGAAAAAAGAAAAAATATAATATGAATTTGATACATGTATGATGTATGTTCAGTACAGAATTGTGATTCATAAAGCTGTGCATAGATCAACACATGACTGTATGAATGACTGGTGGCTCTTTCTCCGGTGCGATACTGCACCAGGGAATATCATTGAGTGCAAAAAAGGGTCACCAGTCAGTGTTTCACCAAGTTACAAAAGACTTTACAAAATGACTTTACGCATTGTCATTTGTCATTTCTTCTGCATAATGATCGAGAAACTTATGCGTATTACACTCGTTAACGTACTGCAGTCTTTCTTTAAGTTTTGCGTAAATTTAAGAAGCATTTGGTGAAACACCGCCCACGATTGTGTTTCATAAAGCTGTGCTTAGATCGACGCATGACTTTACGAACGACTGGTGACCATTTCTTTGGTGCGATACTGCACCAGGGGTTATCATTGCATGCGTAAAAGGGTCAACAGTCGTGCATAGACTATGCACAGCTTTATGAAACACAACCATGGGCGGTGTTTCACCAAGTTACGAAAGGCTCTTAGAACGGCTTAATGCATGACTGGTATCAGTTCTTGTGCTGAATGATCAAGAATCATCCATGTATTACACTCTCTAGCGTACTCCAGTCTAAGTCGTTCTTCACTCTCAGAACGACTTGGTGAGGGAAAAGGTTTTGTAGAACAGTATTTTATCATATGTCTTTATGGGTCCAGCTATTTGGTAATTCCTGTTTGGATATCTAACATTATCTAACTCTATTGTCTATTGAATATTCCATAACTGGGGACTTTTCTGTGTTGAATACAGTAATAATATAATAACATATGGTTTGAAAGAGGTTCATCGTGGTCTATCTTTATTACAGTCTGATGAAGGCTAGCAGTATACAGCAGCCGAAACGTCATTCTACATTCTCATTTGCACATCGTGAGATGACTGATGAACTATCTTCAATAATAATAATAACATACTATACCTGAGGGTTGGGCTTGATGGCAGATCATGGGCTCGTTGGTGGAGGGCGTATCAGGAGTGATGACCCTCGATCCGTTATAGCACTCCCTCCACAGCCCCTGCGCGTAGCTGGCGGATACCACCCAGGCGTTGTTCACGATGGACGCCACGCTCCCTACCGCAGCAAGGATGCACAGGACGAGCGCGGTGATCTTGAACGGCCGGAATACCCGCGTGGTGACCGTCGTCTCCGTTTCCATCATGGCGATTTCTCGGTAGTCCCCTATGGTGGAGGGTGAGACGGGGGGTCCGGTCAAAGGGGAGTAACGGTGGGTCGGGGTTTGGGGTGTTGGGGTGGTGGTGATGGAGAGTGTTTGTAATTCATGTGCAAGACAAGCTGGAAGGATGGAAATGTAGGTCTAAAGTCACAAATGATTCAAGAATTGTAACCCTAGGTTTGGTGTGTGTGGTGGTGATGGAGTGTTTCTTGTTCATGTGTTGCACAACAAGCCACAAAGGAAAGTTCTCAAGTCACTTTACAGACGATTTACAAATGATGATGAAAGTTGCGATTGCTTGATGTAAGGACACTGATGAAGTGATACTGTGAGTGATAACCAACAGAAGGTAAAGGATGGATGAGAATGGAATGAAAAAGATAGACAAACGAAAAGAGTGAACAGTCAGCATGAAATTTACAGTTTCACAAAACTAAAAAGGTACTGTTGATTGCAAAAACAACATCGGTACAAAATCTTCCAAATATATTCTTCTTAAT
>BQKZ01003281.1:5697-50485 GCA_036244855.1 Temnopleurus reevesii
TCAATCATGACCAGCGAAAGCTGTGCACCGACAACAGTCCAGTTCCTTCGTTACCCAACGAGGGAACAGAAAAGAGCATTACTGTTTATGTCGTCAAGCTGATGATGCATCTTTTATGATCCAGTGTGATTTTTGTTTGGAATGGTATCATGGGCGCTGTATCCAGGTAACTTGAGAAGAGGGAGAGGCTATGGACAAGTTCAGGTGTCCTGTATGTGGTCTCAGACAAAAATATGGTTTGGATGATTTTCAAGTTTTAGCATCCCCGAAGTAGGAATAACTACGGGCATGTTTCTTTTCTTTTTTCACTATCTTTGCAGGAAATAATTAGTGAAAGCAAAGAAGGCCAAACCACAGAGGGCGGAAGTTCGACCCTAGGCGCTGCAAACAATACAAAATCTGAAGGTTTCCATGGGGCATCTGACCCTTCCGCATGTTTGTTAGCGGGGGAAGCACCCTCTCTGGTGAAGAAAAGGGGGGGGGGCATAAGCACGGATGTCAATGTCCATTCAAGAGTTGCCTAGTGACCACAAGGAAGGATAAGCTTGGGGCACATGCATTTAAACACCATTTGCCATTGTGCTTTACGTCTGCTAACCTCTCGGATCTGTCGCATGTTGGGGGATCAGTGTAGTTGGCCTTGACTACGACACTGATTCTTGAACTTGGAATGCCCAGTGGCGCTTGCTGAACGAAATTCTTAGCTTAGGCACCCTGGGATATGTACTGATCACTAATATTCCTAGACCACAATCCAAACCAGGTTTAACCAAGCAAGCGTATCGTGAAGTGCTCTATCAATGTCGCCTTCACTGCTCCATCTTCCAGCGCATACATTTGCATTGTTTGTCTTGAGACTCTTCAACTTCTGGAACAAGTTCAGCATCAAGTTTAACGTCATTGACAATCAATAGTCCAGCCAAGGTCTCCACCATCGTAAAGATGCTGGTGGAAGTGGATGTGCGACCGAACAGCTTCATGCTGAGAAAATATAAGGGCTACTTGCTGGAAGGAATGAGGAGGAGGAAGAGGAGGAGGACTTCCACCTCCCATTGTCCACCTTTGACCAGCTGCTTGAGCTGAAGGAGAGACTGACGACAGGGAGAACAAAGGAAGAATTGATCCGGCTTTTGAAAATATTGGGTGGATCCAATCACCAGGAAACTGTTTTGCGTACCTGTAAACTGTTGATTGCAATGATTTAGCTGTCCAGCTAAATTGGATGGGCAAGGGAAGCAAGACTGGAATAGGCAACATGATCATATCCAGAGTTAAAAGCAGAGCAGGTTTTATCAAAAACTGACTGAAATATACCTTTGACCTGCTGGGGGCAGGGCAAAAAGAGTCAAGAAAGATCATACCAGATGGTACATGGCAGCGACGAGGATTTCAAAGTAAAAATGGAATTGGAACTGTGTTGTCTGTGGCCAAGAGCACGTCTTAAGTACTTGATGTTAAGTGCTAAGTATCCACTGTTCCCAGTGCACCCATCAGAAGTTTCAAACTTGGGATGAAGGCCACAAAGGGAAGTGTCAAAAAATGATGATGGATCCGCTGGTGGTATGGAACCAACAGCCATGGAAACAATGTTTGGTAGATCACAGGACAACAACCTCAGGTACACTAGATACCTTGGAGATGGAGACTCTAAGTCATTCCACAGAGTGGCAACAAAGGAACCACCCATTTACGGAGACACCAAAATAAGAAACCTTGAATGTTGTGGCCATGTTCAGAAGCATATGGGGAAAGGGCTTGCGGATAAATGTAAGGAACCCCAAGACACAGTTCATGGCCCATGGCAAGAAAGTGAAGGGCATAGCACATGGGGGCAAAGGAAGGTTGACAGCAGTCAAGATCAAGAAGCTTCAAGGTCACTATGGAGTGGCAGTAAGGGATAATGCAGGTGATGTTCCAGGAATGAGGCATGCTATCTGGACAACCTGGAAACATAGAAGCGGGGATCATTCAGACTGCAGAGCCTGGTGTCCATCATTTCATGGAAACACAGCAGATGCAAACAAAAATACTCTTGCCTCATATGTCTGAGATGGGATCAAACCAGTATATAATGTATAATCCAATGATCAGCTTCTTGAAGCTTGCTCTCATGGAGGTACCCAGAACACCAGTGAATCTTTACACAATCTTATCTGGGAGAGATGCCCAAAACAAACATTCGTTGGAAGGAAACGATTAGAAGTTGCTGCATATGATGCGCTGATTGTGTTCAATGGTGGAGAGCGACCTTGATTTTGGAAAAAAATGTCATTTCCCATTTTTTAATGTAAAAACACATTTCAGCAAAAGTTTCAAAACTATTTCTTAAGATTTCATCAAATTTTAGAAAAATGGTAGTCTTCCCTTAATAAAGCTCATGAACAAATAAAGTAGGGTTGAGTACCTCTACCCAATTGCCAGAGAGACTGTTAATTCAAAATTATATGCTGGACGCAAGGACAACAGAGCTCAGGATACAACAGATGATTATACACAGCGCATTTGCTACACATTGGGAGATTTATATGAAACATACTGAAACATAAATGCTAATTTGCATGAGATGCATGAACCAAGATTAAAGTCAGTGCTGCATTTGGACAACAAATACTTTGTGTTTGAGAGTCAGCTTTTGGAGCTATTCCAGAGATGCCCTTCTTGCTCCTCTGCCCTCGTAGACATCACAAAGTACACAAAAGGAACTCTTCTGGTAGTAAGTCAAGAACGCTTGACATGCTCATCTCCCAACTGGACATGGGCAAGCCGGACCTGGTATGGGACAACCCTATCAGGTAATATCCTCTTATCTGCAGCTGTCCTGTTCTCTGGGGAAAGTTGGGTATCCATGGACAAAGTTACAAAGAATTTGAATCTAGTTTGCTTTGCCCATCAGACCTTCTATCGACATCAACAAAGACATTTTAGAGAAAGCAATTGAGGCCGAGTGATAGAGGAGTCTAAATGACATCTATGTATAGGGAATTTTTCTCTCCAAGCAAACCACAGACAGTTGGTGGGGAAGGAGATATAGAGAGCAAGGCATTGACATAAAGATAGCCAGGGCATTCTTCAAAGATCAAAGTCACATGATCCACATTTGGATATAGTCTTTGAAAGCCAGCTCTTGGAGCTATTCCAGAGATGTCCTCCTTGATCTTCTTCCCTCATGGACATTAAGACATTCAAGAAAGGAAAACTTCTTGTTGTTAGTCAAGAATGCTTGCCCTGTTTTTCTCCCAAGTGGACGTGGGAAGGCCAGCCTTGGTATGGGACAACACCAGCAGGCAATATCCTGTTATCTGCCACTGTCCTGTTCTCTGGGGAAAGTTGGGTAACCATGGACAAAGTTACAAAGAATTTGAATCTAGTTTGCTTTGGCCATCAGACCTTCCCATCGACATCAACAAAGATATTTTAGAGAAAGCAATTGAGGCCGAGTGATAGAAAAGTCTAAATGACATCTATGTATAGGGAATTCCTCTCTGCAAGCAAACCACAGACAGTTGGTGGGGGAAGGAGATATAGAGAGCAAGGCATTGACATAAAGATAGCCAGGGCATTCTTCAAAGATCAAAGTCACATGATCCACATTTGGATATAGTCTTTGAAAGCCAGTTCTTGAAGCTATTTCAGAAATGTCCATCTTGTTCATCTGCCCTCGTGGAAATCAAGAAGTTCACAAAAGAAACACTTCTTGTTGTCAGTCAAGAATGCTTGACAGGTTTGTCGCTGAAGTGGATGTGGGCAAGTCAGCTCTGGTATGAGACAATTCCAGCAGGCAAAACCCTGTCATCTGCAGCTGTCCTATTCTCTGGCGGAATTTGGGCTGCCATGGACAACATTCCCGAAGAATTTGAATCTAGTTTGCTTTGGCCATCAAACCTTCTACCGTCATCAACGGGACATCCTCAAGCCAGCAATCAAGGCTGAGTGGTAGAGGAGCCAGGAAGAAATCAATTCCCAATTTCTAAATTTCAAATTTCTAAGTACATAAAGCCCAGGGCATTCTGCCAAGTACGGAACATACACAGCTATTGAATTTTACATGAAAAAGATCATTAACATCCGAAACGGTATGGATTATTGGATCCCAATATCAGAATAAATGATTTCAATTGTAGGAGTATATACTCTTTAGAGGATGTATTCCTTAGGGGATTAAATATTGCCATGCCCTGGGCAGAGTGGGAATACCATAGAATTCTTGAAGTGTGCAGTTTATATACAAAACCATCACAATCCAGTGAGGTGTGTAGATGCTCTATAACACAGAGATATCCAGTTTGATGAATTCAAATTTTTATGGAAACATAGTAAATGTTAATGTCAGATTATCTTTTCCAGCATACATGTTTACATGTATATCGGTCGGCCTCCCATAAGGGCATTCCTTTTGGGCTGCTACCGTCAATTAGTTTATAACTATATCTGCTACATATTTTACTCTGTAATTTTGGTGTTTTTTATGCTGTTTGTGAAATAAATGGATGAACTGAACTGAACTGAACTGTATTATGTGCTGTGGAACTGGCGACAGAATATACTCCGTTGAAGTTTTGAAAATAGGCACACATGTATGGGGTAAGACAATAAATTATTAGCTCTGTCTCTGTGTCACTATCTTATAGCGACTTCAACACTTTGTTTAGTGAAGTGTACAAAGACACCGTTTATTAGATTTTACCTGATGACTTCATAACATACTTGTTCAGAGATGTACGTGTTCAACCCAGATATCATCTTTTGCAGTCAAGTGTACAACTCAATTTATCATTTTTTACCTGACAGACTGTAAGAACTAGTGAATGAAAAAACTCAAAACAGCGATGTAAATGTTCAATCTCAGGGTCACATTGACAACCATACCAAGAAGTAAGAATGTGAGAGGGAATGGAAACTACGCAATATGTGGATTACAAAACCGGTGTACAGAACATGTTTGTTCAGCGTGTGGGATACATTTTAAATACTCAAAAGCCAAGTCAACGAGTAATCGAACTTCAGGTGACCATCCTAATAGTGGAATGTTCCAGGCAAAAATGGAAAGTTGGCCAGGGTGTGCTTAAATGAAGAAACTAAAATTGATTTCAGAAAAAGAAACAAACTTGTCAGAAGAGATCCTGTATTCATGAATTCAAATGCTCATGGAAATGCAGTAAATGTTTTACATCAGATTGTTAGTTCTAGCATTCCATACACTGTACATGTTGTGCAACAGTGTGCCTTTCTTGTTTGCTTTCTCAGATGCACAATGCAGCCATCCAACTTTGTATACCGTGATCACAAAATTTTACATAAAACACTCAGCTTTAGCACCAAACCAATTAGACGATTTGGTGTCTTCAGAGAAAGAAGATTTCGAGTAGGAAAGCAAACTGAAATCAAACTACATGTAGCTAATATTAAAGTGATCAACAAGGATAAGTACATAATACAATGTCGACATTAATGATCCCGCTCTTATTGCCGAAAAAACAAAATGACTATTTTGTAAATATAGGACCAACTCTAGCAAAATCTCTAAAGCCCCGGTCACATAGGGCCCTCACCTGGAAGCAGCAGGATTCATCACGACTCTTTGTTAATTCACAGTTAACTGCCTCAGAACATAGAGTCGTGTTGAATCGTGTGGCTTCCGGGGCCCTATGTGACCTGGGCTTACATGAAGAACATGATAACCTTCATTGCTCCCCATGAATTTTGTCTGTAAGGTAGCCCAAAATATTGAATTACATTTTACTTTTGTGGATGAAAGCGAAGTCTATAAGTATCATGAATTTACCAAACGCAAAAGCTATGGGGTGCGATATGCTGCCCTCCAAATTGATAAAGTTAGCAGCTGAAAATATTACCCAACCATTGACACATATAATAAAGACACTGTACACAATGTAGATGTAAGTGAAAGTAACTCAATAAAACATTACCCATAAAGACTACATCCCAAAAGAAAGCACAAGTAAATAAGGAAGTAGATTACATGCTTCAAAATGGTATCATAGAACGAAGCTGGAGTTCACCAATTGTTCTAGTACCCAAACCACATGGTTCACAATGATTTTGTATTGACTATCGTGAAGTCAATGCTAAAACAAATTCTTTCCCTCTTCCACGGATAGAGGATTGTGTAGATCAAGTAGGAAATGCTGATAAGTGTAAGTGAGATAGAGCTGATGAAGGGATATTGGCAGGGGCCATTGTCGGAGGATGCTGAGGAAATCTCAGCTTTTGTGACACCACAAGGCCTGTTTCAATGGCGAGTCATGCCTTTCGGCATGAAAAATGCACCGGCGATGTTTCAGAGAATGATGAATAGTGTGATCTCAGGCCATGGAAATTGTGTAGTTCTGTATATCTGGATGATGTATTGGTCTATAGTCATAGTTGGCCTGAACATGTGGCTAATCTCAGAGAGTTGTTAGGAATGCTTTCCAAGGCAGGACTTGTAAATTTGGCAAAAATGTGAGTTTGCTATAAAAGGCGACTGTGACATATCTAGGACATGAGATAGGGCAAGGTCGTGTCTCCCCACGACGGGCAAAGTCCAGGCTATCGTGGATTTCCCCTCCCTCTCCTGCAAGAAGGACCTACTCTGCTTTCTGGGAATGACTGGATTCTACAGGAAGTTTAAGTAATGCCTTAGCCCCGCTTCCTGATCACCTTAAAAGGGAGTTTTAATTAAAGAGTTTGCTGGATGTACCTATGGAAGACGGAAATGCATTTACATCACACAGAAGGGGGCCTACTGTGATAGACCCATCACCTACTGCCAGTCCAGGAATACTTGCAGTGATATTTACACCAGAATCCGTGCAAGTCTACCAAAAGATCCACTCAAGTTTGTTAACATTTTCCACACTAATACAGACAAAGTCATACAAGAGAAAATTATAAACTCACTGGCCTCTCCAGATAGCAATGTACAAGTCCGCATCGCAACCATTGCCCACAATATGGGAGTTGATTAAAATCAAGTACACTGGGAAGTTTTGTGCGGAATATCATGTTCGCTGGATGATTACATTCAGATGAGTCGATCAGTTGGGCTTGATAGAGAGGTCATTTTGTTCACTACCATTGCTCCTTCTTATGGTAATCTTAAAAAAAAAAATTGTCCTTAAATATTTCCAGGGCGCTTCTACAAAGATGTTGTCATGATTGATCATGATGTTGATGTAACACTAAACTACAAGCTCTACAAACTGGAAGGGCATGTTGCATGCTTCCATTGCACAGGCAATTAACTGAAGCTGAAGTAGAGGAGCGTATTGAAAGTACATTTGAAGACCAATTAAAGATTCTTGCCAAGCCAAGGCCAAATACCTCGGCGTCTCCCACTCCCAGATGGCCTCGCCAGCCCAAACACTGAGGAAAACTCCCTTCGACAGTTAGACCTTTAAATTCAAAACTACAAGCTCTACAAACTGGAAGGGCATGTTGCATTCTTCCTATGCACAGGCAATTAACGGAAACTGTAGTAGAGGAGCGGATTGAAAGTGCATTTGAAGACCAATTAAAGACTCTTGACAAGCCAAGGCCAAATACCTCGCTGTAGATCAGCGCATTAAAATAATCATGAACAAATGGAAGATAAGAGTGAAAGAGCTAATGATATGTTATCATATGATAATCTCAGTATTGAAGATGAGGAATCATTTGGTCTAGGAGTTACATTATGGGCAAGAAACTTCTGTTTGGTGAGCTCCAGGAAGGAAGACATTCTCAAGGAGGCCAGAAGAAGCAGTATTGAAACATTGAAAGCTTCACTCAAGCGATTTAACATCGATCATGACAAATGGGATCAGGCTATTTAGGACAGAGGAACTTGGCGGCAAGAAGTTCTCAAGGGCGCCAACGCTTGCCAAGCCTCCAGAAATGAGATCGCCAGAAAACGCAGGCTCACACGGAAGGAAAGAATTCAAACCCTGTGGTAGCTGCAAGCATGCCTTGTCCACACTGGCAGAGACTCTTTCGGGCACAGATTGGCCTGATTAGCCATCGAAACAAGGATGACGCGATGGTTCTCGTCGATTCGACGAACGAACATATATATACATTATGGGCATAGAATGCTTGATTCTGGCATGTAATCATCACCAGGTTAACGTTTTCCGCCTCACGATCTGGAAAAAATCCTGACACCAATGAAAGTGATTTAAAATGTGCATAATCGTTTGCAAATTCTGATGACAAGATGAAATAAGTGGACCACAAAATAAGGCACGGAAGAGGTGGCTGGATAGGGTTGTGTCAGTGTCAGAGATGCACATAAACACACATGGAGAAGATAAATTAAGTAAATGTTTTCTAAAATATCAAATATAAATCTACCCAATCTAGGCGACTGAGAACCATACAATTTTTTAAAAGGCAGTATAAAAAAAATTGTCCCTTGCTCTGATTACAAATACTGAGTTAGTCACACCATGAGCTGCATTGCTTAAGTATACATCACCCTTTGTAAGTAGCTATTCAGAATTGACCCTATCTAAAAAGTCTGAAGAATTGATGTCATCAATTCATTATGTGAAATGATAATTCATAAATCTGCAATAAATATACTTTTGAATTTGCGATGAACACAGAAATTTTATAGATTACATTTCGTTCAGCAACAACATTTTGTTGTAAGCCATTCCTTATAAAAGATGGATGGAATCTGATTATTCAATTGAAAACAAAATCCCGGAGTATATTACAATGATTCGTGCCAACAGCACTATCGTACACGTGATGTCACAGTCATGGCATATTCTCTAGTCACTTCTAAGCAAATATCAATAATAAATGGCAGGCATATTCAGAAATCTATAACTGAAGACAAGATTTGACATACATGTACCCTATGTGTATAAACATTCACAAAAATGTGAATTTGGACAGAATATTCAAGAATGTTTGACAATAATATAAAAAGGCAGGAAATCTAATGTCTCACATGATGAATGAAATGTTGTTTGGTAACCCAATAAATAAATAAATCATTCAACTTAGAAAATGGAATGTTTAACAGAAGTACAAAAATAGATGTTACAATGTTTCCTCAGGACGAAGGTACTCGTCCTAAGATGGCTGCCACTCCAACGTGATCAGATGCTGCATCGTTGCCACGGAGACCATCATCTACCAAAGATGCTTCTTTGAGTTTTACATCTTCGGTCAGTCGGAGGTAAACATAGTCAATCTGGAGATGGTAAGATGAAGGAGAAAATTTCATCAATATTAGCTGTAACAATAAAAGATTAAACCTTTAGCTAAAGTATTAAACAAGATTTTGTGCAAGGTCTCAGATATTAACAATAATTTGACACACTGCAGTATAATTCATACTGTACTTTATATTGTATAATACATACACTCGTGTGGGACAACCCTTATCAGTAACTAGTATTAATCATTATATTGAAAATTAGGATATGAATGACCAGACAGATCAGCCAAACATGTTGACATGGAAGGGCAAATAAAGTAAACATAGAATGTCATCTCATCAGTATCTAAGAAGATTAACAGCTTTATAAAGGGGTAAAAGTGGGCAGTTATGCTTGAGGATTCATAGAGCAAGAAATCAGAATAATTGATTCTCTGTGTCATATTAAAGTATCTAAATAACAAATGTGAGATATTTTTCCATGAAACTATACATCCAAGACGAATTGTCTATAATCAGTCACTTTCACAAAAAAATTGTATCTTTTTAGGTTACTTACTCTTTTCCTCATGTGCTCCTCTAAAATGCTGAAGGTCAGCCCAAGGTCACGAGGCTCATCCCTCTTGTATGTACCTGGAACATCAGGCCTGGAAGGTTGAGATACAGGTTAAGATTAATCAATGATTTCTTCAACATGTTTTTGGAATCCTTTAGTTTTATTGGTTTATGTCAAACTAATCATTGGTAGATATATAATGGTAGAGAAGTACTGCTTATCAATAAGATTCTATTGCAGCAATCTCCAAAGAATTATCTGCTTCTATTTCCTTCTATCAAACCATAAAGTTCTCAATAATTATAATTTTGTAATGCCCTTCACAATTTCAAATTGAATATACAGGTTACCTTCAATGGTATTTTCATTCGAGGTGGAATTACTTTTTTCACATATCAAATCATGACTATTGTACAGAATAATTCTTGAGATATCAGTGAAATTGAGTTGATCATATCATGATGGGAACCCAGTATTATTAAGTGCTTTGTAACACAGAGTTATTTCATATAGTATCTTGAGATCAGAGCACACTTTCAATAACCAAGACATAGCATAACAAACGACTCAAGTCTAATTCAAGCATGGATTGATAACTCTTGTTTAATCTTGTTTCGCTCAGCTGTAATTAGGAAATAGAAATATTAGTTTCTTTAAAAACACATACAAGTCCTAGTTTTACAATATATAATGTATTCTTCTGGAGGAATATACCACTGATAAGCTACAAATATACCTTGGTTCATTGTGTAACACTTTCCACACATCAATCAAGCCTTCTGTTTGATGACCCAGCAGTTCCACCTCTCCTCTTAAAAACCTGAAGACAAAACAGGAATATGGTTGAAAGGAATTCATTATGCCTTACTTCTTTTCAAATTACATTGATCTATAGTGGCCAACCAAGGGAAACAGAAACATTAGCCAATGTAGACAGATGACCTTTATAGGCAGGTTCTATAACACACATTTCCATTTCAAGGGAATCAATTTAGGGGCCACAATAGACAGGAGGCCACAACTCCCAGGTGGTCACTGTAGACAGGTATCCTCTAAGACAGGTTTGACTGTATATTCAAATGTATTCAGTCAGTATGAGAGAATTTGTGTATTTAGAAAATTACATTATTAATAATGCGGTATTTCAATGATGAGTGTTTTTTTATCAATACGATTATGCCCAATAGAGTTCACCATCAGAAGAAATGAACAGCTTGAACTTGTTTTCTTGTCAAATCCCCTTCTAACACCAGTTTATAAGTGCTAGCAACAGCACCCAGTCTTCTGGAATATACATGTCCAAGTGCTGGTGACTCACAAAACAGACAAACAGATCATTTTCTCACATATGAAAGCATGAGAAAGATAATACACATACTCTCTCTCATGAGAAAATATGTGATTCAGCTGTTTAGTGATTCAAATTTAAAATTTGACAATCATGCAATAACATTCTGAAAGGATTGAATGTCTGCAACCATGCTTACCTCATTGAAGCTTCGTGCGGTTCAGCATTGAGATCGCCCATGAGTATTGCTGGGCCTTTGAAGCGCTGCATGTAACGCCATATCTCCACAACGCTCTTCTCACGGGCTGGCATGCTGAGAGATAAGTGACTCACGAATATATGCACCTGATTCAAAGGATAGAAAGAAAAGAGGAAAAATTATAAAATTGACAATTCCATTACATTCGAACCCACTTCTAACTCATATTCTGAAATGTGGATGCCAGGTACCATTGCAAACTATGGCATGCATTTATTTGTATGACAAAGGAATCAGACATGATCAATGACTTTTTATTTCAGGGATAACTCAAATAAATGGGACCAGACATACGTGTATGCTGTCTGCTCGCAAGTATTTGCTCTTACTTGTACATCCATGGATATGATCTATTCCTGTAGAATTAGGTGACTAGTGGACAGGATGGGGGAGTGGGATCCACTCTTTCGTACATCACACAATATGTCCAATGCGTTTGGATCACCTTTTTTACATAAAATTCAAGCAAATTTGACCTTGCTTGTAGAAACAAAGTTACAAAATTTAAATTTTTCAGAGGTAACCCTCTCATCTTTTATTTCCCTGTTTCCATAAATAAGAGAGCCCTGTATTGAGTAACATAAAATGCAGTATATGGGAATGCTAGGATGACAAGGGACAAAACTTTGAATATTTTTTAGACCTACCAAAGAGAATATTTGCTTTAATCTTTGTGTTATTGTTGCCACAGATTGAATTTTATATCCTAGAACAGAGTCTGTTGAGTGATCTACCTCATACAAAATAATTCGTTAAGGATTGAACGTTTGTAACCGTTTGCCATGTTTAGAATCATAAAGGACATTATACTTTGAAGAACTCACCACTCCGAAGGCTGGATGATCAATCTCAGCATGGAGACAAATCCGCTGATGGCGATCTTCTTCATCACTCTTGTTTCTATACTGACAATAAAGAGATACAGTAGTCAATGTCTTAAAGTAGATAGGTATTGATAGAAGAACGAGTAATACCATGTAAATTAAGTTTTTTTTCCATCTTTCATTATTGTGTTGATCAATTTTGTATATTAATCATGTACTGAAATCGTATCTGCTTCGAACATAATACTGATTTTTCACCAAACTTGTAACTGGAAAGAGTCTGATTTGATATTATACAATTAAAAGGCACTTATGCAATCCAAATTATCCCCGGGAATGGTCTTAGGACAGAATATTTTTTTTAATTATACCTTGAGAGCAGAATGTAGTCATGTGACAAGATAGGATGCCGAGAGAACAAAGCTAACCCTTCTTCTGACCTCCCTAGATGACCTCTCCAAAACGTATTAGCTGGCTGATATACAAACTGAAATGATAGAAAGTTACAAAAAAGATCTTAATGCAATTTCAGAAGTATCGACCTTCCAGAATAGGATGGAAATTAAAAGGCGAGTACCCAAACAACTTCACCAATATTTTCTCATGACAAGAAGCATATGGTTGTTATTGTTCATACCATTCTTTCTCTCATGACAAGTTATTTTGTTTCATTGTTTGGTGATTCACAGCTCAATTTCTATCCTCATGCAAATTCTGGAAAGTTGGCATCTCTAGTTCAATAAATCCCAGCCTATTTGCAAACAACATTGTAGATAATCCACTGCAGTGGTACTTGCGGCTCTGCTTCACATAAAAGTATGCTAACATCGACTTAATACAATTTTAGTTTGAATAACCTGCTTGGTAACCCCTGTCAAACTCTTCTGACCATTTTAGTCTAACACATTGGGCATTATTCTCTTGATTTAGAATTTTTCATACCGTTGAGACCAATATTAATAACGCCTGGCCTAAGGGGAATCAATGGAAACAAAGGATTTGCGCCTCTGATCACTTACATCCCTGCCTCCCAAAATCATTTCATCATTTCAAATCATTTCAACAATTGTATTCAATCTTACCTGGTAATCCTTGAGATGTTCTGCAAGATGTGCCACCTGTGACGGACCACAGAGGAGGGTGTACTGGTAGTCAAACCTCACCTCCTGAACACCAATGATGTCACTCTGAGATTCGACAAGGAGCTGGAAAAAGCAAAAGAAAACTGTAGTGGAAGATGTTCCTAAATCCAATGAAAACTTTCTGTACACCAATGATATCACTCAGAGATTCAGCTAGGAGCTGGAAAAAATAATTGTATACAATTAATCAAATGATGGCTGAAGAGAATTTATGAAAGCAAAAGAAAACTATAAATCCAATTAAAACTTTACAAACACCACTATTACCACTCTGGGATTCAACAACGAGCCAGAAAAAAATTGTAATCAATTGATCAAGTGATGGCTAAAGAGAATATGAAAGGAGCAAGAGAAAACTCTGGTGGAAATTCTTAAATCCAATTAAATTCTTCTGTACACAAATTATATCAATCTTCGCACCAAGAGTGAGCTGGAATCAAAGTAAAACTGTAGTTGATTGATAACATGTAAAATGGGATTACAGCAGAAGGAACAGGAGACAATGATGAAAGGAGTTCATACATCTAAGCAATCCTCAATTCAATAAGAAGCTAGAATAAAAGCAATTCAAACAACTTATGTCAATCTCCAACTTATAAATCCTTGTTCGTCATACCTTTCCCATACGGTCTTTTCTTGGACAGTAAAACATTCTATCATCGTCTTCACGAAGTCTTCCGTTGAAATTCCAAATATTGTATGTCGTAAATTTTCCATCCATCTCTTCTGAAGTAAGTGCAGCACATCCCCTCCCTGCATCTTCTCCTTCCTCTCCGCTGGGGTCTGTCCAAACACTATGAGAGCTTCCATCCTTACAATCTGATTGGCTGCCCAATACTGAACTGTCCTCTGATTGGTCCAAAGTTCTAGCTGCCATGGCAACATCCTCAGAGCAGGAGCTCTCAGATTGTTCAATGCATCTTCTTTCATGCTCTGCAGTTGGAGTATCTTTGAAGAAGGTGTGCGAGTACACATGAAGCTGTTTCTCTCTATCTTTGTTGACGGTGAATCTGTGAATGTATCCACCTGGGTTGGATGGCCAAGTGAGAGTGAAGGTGTATGTGATGCCTAAGATTGCTTGTCTCCTCTGGATCTGGGGTCCGTTGGGTCCTTGAGAGACTTCTTCAAAGATGAATGGGTGGGTTCCATCCTCTGTGTATTGCAGTTTCTACAATAAAGCAGAGAGAAAAAACGTAAAGCAATCATTTAATCTCTAGGCCCTGGGCCGCAAACCCATACATGCTGTATTGCTTCTAAAAAGTTTTTATATTCTAAGTGTTAATATTCCTTTACAAAACTCTTATCGCAACTTCCTGAGCAATCAATCCGAGGATTAGGTAATTCAACTGAGTCCAGAATTCACTTGCAGGGCTCCTATTTATTTGCAGTATTGCAAACCCTGCGCTGGAGGATGAAAAATGTATCAAATTTGTATGAGTTGGATTGACATTTTCATACATTACAAATTGTATCCAGGAAAGTTGCCTCTCTACACACATCACCTAAAACAATGAATGTTACTGTTGGTGGTCCAGAGGACAAAGCTTTTTGCAAATTAAATTTTTTTTCTGCAATTTTTTTTTTCCTCAAAGAGCCTGGTTACATGTACATGGCTGTCTTTTAAAGAGTAATTCAAATCCATTTCTATTTGTATACATAATTATCAATCAATGACCACGTTCTTGTTTGTATTATGAGCCAGGCTTTATCAATTAAAGTGTCAATCAAAATAAATATGGCAATTTGTGGGAACCTAAAAGATGGGGAATTGTTTTTTATCACAAGGCGTGCACAATAAAATTAACATATCTATCGATCAATTTGAAATACCTCTGTTTGGTGGGACCATGTACGAAAGAAGATTTACTTACTAGCTTCTTAGGCTCCATTATCTGCCATGGTGAAATACCGCCTTCGTCATTCTGAGGGATTGAGTGTGGGTGCCTTGATTGGACATAATGTCCTGCAAACTAAATTTATGATGGAAAACACAATCAATGCAATCATACAAAAATTATTGAAATATTCATTTAAAAAATTCAACAGGTGGATGAACTTTGAAGTTATACCTGTCATTATCATCTGCACTAATATTACTACTAATAATAATGACACATGTCACACATTAATTGCTAATAAATGCAGTCTACAAATGCACAGTCTACAAAACATCTACACATGAGCTGTGACCCGATTTGGTCTTTCTTCCAAGAAAGCTTGCACTATGACTTTTTATTGATTTTACTATCTATTTAAAAGTTGTTTAAAAGTTTCTTCCAAATAGAATCCTAGTTTATTACAAGATCAAATAATTATACAATGATCATACAATGTACGGTAGGCAATGTTCATACAGATCCTTACCTTCGCAATGAATTTGATGTCTGCTTCATCAGGTGACATGGATACTAGATTGTTGAGTATTCCACCATAAGCAACTTTACTTGTCTGATCCATTCCTGTGATTGAGGATACCAATGAATCAATGTCCAATGAAATGTATACTGATTAATGAAAACACACACCATGGANATTATGAGCCAGGCTTTATCAATTAAAGTGTCAATTAAAATAGCTACAGACGTTTGTGGGATTCTAAAGATGAAGAATTTGTTGCGCCACTCGGATTGCACAACATAATTGACACAAATCTACTGATCCATTTGCACTACCTCATTTTACTGGATCCGTGTACACAAGCAGATTTACTTACTAACTTCTTGGGTTCCTTTATCTGCCACGGTGCAATACCATCTTGGCCATTCTGAGCAATTGAGTGTGGGTGCCTTGATTGGACATAGTCTCCTGCAAACTAAATTTAAGATGTAAAACACAATCAATTAATAATATGAAGAAATTAAAACATTCATAGATTTAAAAAACACCTCTTTAAAACACCTTTAAAAAAATCATGCCTCTCATTATCAGCACTACCTTTTATGAAAAAAAAATGATAAAGCAGTCTACAAATTCAACAGGTGATTAATGTTATTTCATGAACTCAGAGTGGCGTGTTTGGTCTATCTTCCAAGAAAGCTTGCAGTGTGCCGTTTTCACATTTCTATCGTCCATTTAAAAACTGTTTAAAAGCTTCTGTCAAAAACTGTCCCAGTTTGTTCCTAAACTTGATTATATGTAGCATCAGGGAAGAATTTTAATTTTCACAATTGATTAGGGCCTAGTTGTTTTAGACATTTGGGAGCAATTTCCAACAATTTGCTGTACAGTTCTATGTGGAAAAGTTGCTATGCAAATCATCTTTTGTGTAGCATTCATGCTAAAATGCATAGCAAATTGCGATGCGATACCAGAAAAATTATTTCCTGAGAATGATACAGTGTTCAGTAGTATTAGCACCATTTCAAGCGACTGGTCCTAGCTCCTTAAATACCTTTGCAATGAATTTGATGTCTGCATCATCAGGTGACATGGAAACTAGATTGTTGAGTATTCCACCGTAAGCAACTTCACTTGTCTGATCCATTCCTGTGATTGAGGATACCAATGAATCAATGTCCAATGAAATGTATCCCCATTAATGAATGCACACACCATGAAGGAGGGGGGGGGGGGGGGGGGGGGGGGGGGGGGGGGGGGGGGGCTTAAGCGAGGGTCACACAATCACACATAATATTTAAAAATTATCTACCAACTTCAAGTTCAAGCACNCCATTAATGAATGCACACACCATGAAGGAGGGGGGGGGGGGGGGGGGGCTTAAGCGAGGGTCACACAATCACACATAATATTTAAAAATTATCTACCAACTTCAAGTTCAAGCACAGTTTGGCGTTCTCGTGATTTTTCGTCTACCCCTCCATAGACTTACACTCACTTTGTCTTCTTCGGTCTTTCAGAGACCCCGATCTTCATAATCATTGACTTTGTATCGATAATCGTGCTGTTACATTAATTCGCCCATCATATTAATTCGTACATCATATGAATTTCTAAAAAATCGATGAAATATTTCAAATCTGACATCACCATCGTAAAGAGCGTTGTTTATTATCCCGAGCTGGAATTTTCTTAGCAAAAGGACCAAAAACAATAAAAATATTGCCAAAAGATCGGCAAATTTGCTTGCATTTACAGAAAAACACGGGTCTCGTGACACTGATCTCAATCCTTTCAATTTTCGGACAGAAATCATCAAATTTGTAAGTAAACAGTCATACCATTCGATTCCTTGATATTTTGTGGTCCAACTACTGTAAATTTTGCATCTTAGATGGAAGCAATTTTATGGTAAATCTTGTTCGAAACGGGGTCTACGAATTAATATGACACAGTTTGTTGACAATTTTCGCCATTTTCCACCATGGAGCGAAGCGATCGTTTAGTCAATCGAATTTTGATATCGCGATATCTCCGTGATTCTTTCGTTAATCAATTTTATTTTTTGAAATATTTGAAGCCTAAAATATCTAGTTTCTTTTCGTGCCAAGATTTTGGAAAATAATTTTGTATTTTAAGAGATAAATTTGTCTAAGTACCACGATCCAAAAATGCTCTAGAAAAAGTATGCGAATTAATGGGCGCTAATCTGGCAATGCACTTTGCCTGGTATCCAGCCAAAAGTTTTAACTTAACCCTAAGTCCCTAATTCTAAGCCTAACCCTAACCCTAAACCTAACTCTGACCCTAACCCTAATCCTAAACCCTAACCCTAAATCCTAACCCTAACCCCTATAACATATACCCTAACTTTGCCTTTGGCTGGAGCATTAGCACCAAATAATATAAATTTAATATAATGTGACCCCAGACAATGGCATCAATACTGTAAAAAACTTGTGAGAGGGAAGGTGCTAATGCACTTTTGTATAGAGAGGAGGTGGCTTATTGCATGATTTGGCCCACAGTTCATCGCAGCTTATTCATTACTTTGTTTATTCTAGATGAAACTCTTCTTGCAAGTCATATGGCTAATGCAATTCACACGTGCTGAGCACAGCATGTTACGAGAGGGAAGCCATCAAGCTCAAGTCGCCCGAGCTCAGGGCGGGCGAGATCGTGCCGTACCGCTAACTTACCGCTAAATTCTAGCATGTGGATTTGCAAGTCCACAAACACCAAAAACATTACTATTAGGCGAAAGAAGATTCTTTGCAAGCTCCACATTTCTGTTAGTGACCTGGCACTATTTTGGAATGAATCCAGACCGCACACTTTCCGAAGTTCTAGCCAATTTTTCCGGGACCGTAGATCAGAAAAAGCCAAACGCAGAAACAGCATTCATCAGCGAGCAAACAGAGAGGGCGGGCATCAAGATTCACCAGAGATAATTCACTTTGAGATTCACTTTCCTCCATAGAGGTAGACCGCGATGGGTAGACCTCTATGCTTTCCTACCACCTTCACATGCACACGCATAAACAAACTTGTCTTAGCAGCTCGTAATCTACTTTGCAAACAAACAAACAAACAAAAAAAAAAAAAAAAAAAAAAAAAGAAAAGAGTAAGTGCCATGCACAAAATTCTGCAGACATGTATTTACTCCAGAATAAGGGTGGTAATTGAATATCAATCCTAGTCGCGCAGCAGCTGGTGAAAGTGGAAACCTTGCACCCACTGCACCCCCTTCAATCCAAGGAGTCGAACATGGGCGGTTGTTCGCTTGTCGTGATGTCATCAGAACTTTCAGCCAATCATCAGGAAACATCCCAAACAATGCATGGGGAGATCTTGTCAATATCACTGTACTGGCAGGGCAATGCAATGATCGAGACCAGCTTATTAAATGATAACAATCATAATAAATCCTTCCAAACGAACCGTCGGCGAGAGCATGCACAATCAACAACTGCTAAATGGAAATTGCCAAAGGGGTCTATATGACATAAATATACATGTAAATAGTAATGATGACCATATAAAATCAACCACTATGATTGTAATACCAGTGCAGTGCTGAAATGACAATAGCGTCATGTTGTTATTGAAATGAATTTTAAACGAGATTTTGTCTTCTTCTGACTTCTTCTGACTTCAAGATACAAGACAATTTATTGTTTATGCAAAAATGCACACAATTGATTTAATCTTCCAAGCAACGAATGATAAAGATAAACCTTTGTTACGAGTTTGTCACCCTCTATATGTTCAAGGGCGTTAAATATAATTAGTTCGCAAAGTCAGGGTTCTCTGAGCACAGCTGCTGGATTGTTTTTTTTTTTGGGGGGGGGGGAGGTAGTTAGAAAATATCAGCTCACACAGTCCTTAACTGGGCTCATGTATCGTAGTCCCAATCTTCTTTCCACTCTGAGTTGTATTAATTTGTTGTATCGATTTGTTGACGATAAAAATTATAAGACATAGCTCAGTCGGTCTATCTTGGATTGTAGCGATCCTTCATGGTACGTTTTTGATAGCTTTGTTTAAATAGAGTACAAGGTTGCATCCTTATTCTAGCCCTTGCAGTGCAGAGTTGCATATTTTTGCATCCGTTTAGGTGTCAAATCGCACCCTTTTTGTTCGTGTGTAATAACTAGTTTTTATCCTATCAATCTTTTTGCGGTAAAATTGAAAAAAAAAAAAAAAAAAAACCCTGCATGTACCTGATTTGATGAGCTTGTACATCAACGTATAAAAAGTTTGCAATAATTACACCTATTCGAGATTTCACCATTTTGACGGCAGATTCGCCCTTTTTCGCAATTTTTTCCTACCTTGTGTACCCTTTATGCTTACTGTGTAGATCAATTTAGACGATATCTTTTAACGAAATTAGACTGGATAAAATTATTTTGATATAATTCACTGTTATATGTCTACAAAATTATGTTTATAAATGTTGATATGTGTTAAATTGAGAACATATCAAAGTAATATAGAGGTCTTTTGACTGAAAAGATTGTGTCCAATGAATTCTAATTTTTGTTTCATTAATCTTATAATTATTTAAGCATCTCATGCAGCCTTAAGATGATTATAATAGGGACCATGCATGTTTTCTAAGAGGACAGAGATATGACATTTTCAGGTACTAGTGTATATTTCAGTCATATGAGCCATGAACGACAGGAGAGCTTTTACCGTATTATGTCTGTATTGCAAATCCAATAGCTATTCTTCAACGATAAAAATCAATACAGGGTAGATGTCCAAAGGAACATCGGTCATCAAGTAGGCATATATCAAACGCAAACCGAGGGGGCTTTTGGGGCTTGACCCCCGGGGTCAGAGTTAGGGGTGCTACATTGTATTTAAAAGGGCGCAAAAATGCTGAGGGTGCATTTTTTAGCTGATGGTCATCTTTTTTTTTTTTTTTTACTTGTCAGCTTCTCGGTCAGCCTCCCCTACCATTGCGGGGGCGGGGGAGAGGGGAGGCAAAATTTCAAATTGGTCAAGCCCCAGGTCGGTCCTTGGTACGCGCATGTATACTTCTACATCTACAAATAAATCTCAGCAATTATATCATCTTATATAAGCACATACAAACACTGAACAAGGGTTAGTAAGAGAAAGAGGGCTGAGATTTAAGAGCCACCTGCATCTAAAGTTTTTTTAAAGTAATCTATTTGAATAACCTCCACGGGAAGTTTATATTTTTTAGACAAGTCCCATAGTGCGAGGCATTTAACCTTCAACATTAAATGATAATGCATCATGCGTATGTGGGGGATATGAGGGCGTGTGTATCATGATGTGTAGGTTCGTGTGTCTGTCTATATCGTATTAGATTATGTGTTTCCGCATGTGCAATAGGTATATTTATTGCACATTCATGTACGTCATTAGTGGGTGTGAGTGTGTACAGCCCGAGTGTGTGTGTTTGGATCGGGGTCGTCTTATGTGTATGTCTTTGTGCGTGCATCTGCGTACGTGTGTGTGTTTTGGGATTTTGGGTGTGGTGCTGTTTCTTGTGAGTAAGTGCGTGTGTGCATACGCATGTGTGTGTGTGTGTGTAGATATATGTGTGTATGTATGTGTATATGTGTGGGATTTGTGTAGTGTTGCTTCGTGTGAGTATAGGCATAATAGGTGTGTGTGTGTGTGTGTGTGTGTGTGTGTGTGTGTGTGTGCAGAGTCGTCTTCTGGATGTGGGTGTGACTGTGTGTTTGGGTTTGTCTGTTTTGTGTGTGTATGTTACCGCACACGGAGGATCATTTCAGTGAATTCTAATGAACAGTTTAAGAAGCTATACCAACAAGGCATAGAAAACACCACTTGGTACAAACACGCAAAGCAAACATGGCTACCATTAAGTAGCAGAAAGAGTGGTACACTGCAAATATTTAGCCGTAATCAACTGCTCAAGCAGGGGGTAGCTATATAAGAGGTATATGAAGTCGGTATCCACTATAAATCAGCTACTTTCAATGTGTAAAGCCATCTCATCCAAAAGTATAACGCTGTGTTATTGTAGAAAGATTAAGGGATAAACCCAATATATAAATACAATATTATTATGCATACATAACTAAGAATTCTGCTCGCTAATTTTCAATTTGTTAGGATTAGTAGGTTTTCTTTGTCGTGGTCCGAGAGCATGACAATAAAATCCCCAAATTTAAAATCTGCAATTATGCACTGTGTGACAAAATAATTGTGTAGCCTCTACTTTACATCAGCATGATCAGTGAGTCCCATGGCGGAAAAAAAAACATTCTTCAGACACCGTCTTGACCGTCATTAGCGTCATAATAGTTTCAAGCGCCATGGTAAAATATATTTTTATATTTTTCATATATTTTGTCTGGGGTCAGAGGAAAAGGACTTGTGCTTCATGTAATTCGATACCCCACTCCCTTCCCCCCTTTCTCTCTCTCTCTCTCTCTCTCTCTCTCTCTCTCTCTACTAATTCTATCTATTTCATAAAATTGTAACCTTGTGTCTTGAGTATCGGGGTGGTCTCTCTATAAAAGAACTTGAAAGATAATAAGTTATTTTGGTTAAATGGTAATTCATGCTTTTTCAGACTCTCTCGTTAACTAAACTTATGTAATGTATCTCTTTTCAGAACAAATATTCATGAATCGGTCCATCTGTCCCCTGTGGCATGGCACAATTATACGACCACAGGGAATACCAAAGAAACTTTTAAACGCCCCACGCCGAAACGAATAAACCATCTTCTATCTTCTTGCATGTTCTTGTCTCACATTGTTGTCAAACAAAAATGAAAGATCGCTCCGAAAATAATGAGAAGCCAGACAACTTTTATGTCTGGTCTAGAGCTCTCGAACAAGCAGGGTGGATCGAGAGGAGCGGTGGATGAAAAACGAAATCAACTTAAAGGCAGAAAAACGGAACGAAGTCCGCCAGACTCAATTGACAATTAGTCACCTGTAAGTGTAAGTATTCGATCTGATCATCGCTTCGATGAAGCCCTAGAGTACGCTCAACAACATCTTACATTTTGCGATTTGCAATGTGAAGCTTATGACCTGAGCCACATCTTTTTTTTTCTCCAAAGGACGTGACGTTCATGACCAGGGCAATGTTTCACCAAATCGTTCTTAAAGTTACGCAAGATGTCAACGTGTGTAATACGCGTTAAAATATCGATCATTCAGCACAAGAACTGATGCCAGTCGTGCGTAAAGTCGTTCTGAAAGTCTTTCCTATCTTGTTGAAACATAGCCATGGGCAGGGTGGTGTTTCACCAAGATACGGTAAGAAAGACTTTACTGGTATTACTTCTTGCACTAAATACGCGTGATATTATCAATCATTAGTCACAAGAACGGAAACCAATCGTTCTTAAAGTTGTTCTTCAAGTCTTTCCTATCTTCATGAAACAATGCACTGGAACGTAAACTTTGACACCCCAAGACGAAAAACTTGCTACCAGGAACGCTGTGCACATTGATGTCTATGGTCACAATATTTGCGTCCCTCGTCAGGGAATCAGTGATCACAAAATTTTCTTCCCGAGTCACTAACTTTGCGTCAAATATTTCGTCAAAAACTTTTTCTCCGGGTCCTAAACTTGGTCCTAAACTTTGTGTACAAAGTAAAAAAAAAAAAAAAAAAAAAAAGGTCCAAAATTTGACGTCCCTGTACACGAATTTTGGCAATACTGCATTCTGGGACACAAATTCTGCGTCTAATATGTCACGGAACTCACAGCCCACATCGCAATTTTAATGACCTTTTCGCAAAGTTTACGATGCACACATCATATTGTCTAGGGTAATTTAGAGCCACCATAATTTGCCCTTATTGCTGCAGAGATGCAAAAAGAGATGGAATCAAGACTGTGAAAATGTTCTGTAATTGGTTCTATTTTGTGTTTGTTTGTTTGTTAGGTGTTCCTATGGAGTACATCTATCGGGGCGGATGGAATAGGACAAAACAGTCAAGGCAATGGCAGGTCAAACCACTCCCAAACATCAATCAATCTGGATTTATAACGCTCAAGTGGTATTAATAAAACATTTACCGTCTCCAAATCCCCTAAATGCCCAAGACATAAGAACCCCTAATACACCCATATTAATGTCTTAATGGTGTTGTTATTCGTTTGTTCAAAAACCCGGGACGAATGAAATCCTTGCGGTGTTTTTACACTGAAAGCGCAAGAACAATTTTTTAGCAAATTTGAAAATGTATATTCCATTATTGCAATCCCACTCAACTATGAAAAGACACAACTTTTTAATCAAAAGATAATCGTTTCAATGACAAATCGATACGAGAGTCTTCAGAATCAAACTCATTGTGATGAAATTTGCACTCGCTTAATTTGCTTTGCAATATACACCAAAAACTAAAATCTTTGAAGAAAAGTGTGAGACCTTGAGCGTCGAGATGTGTTTAACGAGGGACCTGGTACTGATTGATGCATTTGTATTGAAACGGGTATAGAAATTTAACAATTGCTTGTCAACAGAACCCACTTGACTTGCTATCACAACAGTTACTATTTGGAAGGGAAATGGTACTATTTAGAGGAGAAATAGTATTATTTAGGGGGAATAGTGTTATTTAGTGGGCAACAGCAGCATCTTGAGGGCAATAGTACTATTTAGAGGGTATTATGATATTTCTAATTTTGAAAATATAACCTTTCATGTACCTCACTTTTTGCATTGTTTCACTTGTTTTTGTTGAAGCTAACTAAGTTGAAAACAGTCAAATTTTTGTTGGTTAAACTTTATTAATGGGCAACCCTAAAACCCAGTTCTTCAATTATACGGTTGGACGAAAAATATTGTTTCCGCTTTATTTATTGCGTATGGCCGTCTTGTTGTGTGTAGCAAATTACTCTTTTATGTTGAACAACGCAATAAACATTCAATTTAATTTAACAAAAGCACAATGGAAAGCAATACAATTGCTATTATGTTACCACATACTAAGAAGAATAAAAGATGCCCAGAGAGTGCAAATCTTTGCGAAAAGATGCAATCTGCAGCAAAACTCGAAAAGGTGCAATATTGCACCCGAAATACTCAGCAAAAGAGGAACAAAGATGGTGCAAACTATCGAAAAAAGGGTGAAATTTTGTCATCCTCAAGCGGACATTGGGAAATGTTATTGACTCGCTGTTTGATAACTTATTAAAGCCACCATCGCTTATGCATGGGAGCGTAGTTCGAGCAAGAATCTCCTAAATTTGTTTGAAATGAAACAACCGATGGCAATATTGCCGTTGATCACCAGTAAATCATCACAACTGATGAATGTGATAATTATAAGATTTTCATTTCCCCCAAAATCCTTTTTTTTTCTTTTTGCTTTAAAATTGCATCTTCGATATTCCTATTTCCTCTAATTTCAATTTCATTTCAATATAATCCGCTGTCATCTCAAAACCGAGTTATCTTGAGTATTTAATTTTTTTTCAAATTGCTACCTGGGTGTTGTTTCACGAAGTTACGACTGGTACCAGTTATACAGAATGATCGAGAATCTTATGTGTATTAGCCTCGTTAACGTACTCCACTCTTTTGTAAAGTTATGTGTAACTTCAGTAAGAAAGACTTGGTGAAACGCAGCCCAGGCATAGCCTATAGGAACGACTTTAATGATGAATACGCTTAATATCATGAATAATTATCCTGGCTTTAGCCCGGTGTACACCAGAACACTTGGCATTCCAAGGAATAATCCTGCCAGGTACCCATTCACCTCATCTGGGTTGTATGCAGCACAACGTGGATGAATTTCTTGCTGAAGGAAATTAACGCAATGAACATGATGAATGGGATTCCACCCTTGGCCATCTGGTTGAAAGGCGAGTGTCAGAATGCAGAACCCCTACATCACGGCGCCTCTGTGGTGTAGTTATGTTAAAAATTGTGATGCTTTGAAGAAAGTCGGTACATTTGTAGGCTTGATATTCGTTCCATGTTGCAAATAGGGCTTTTTGAAATCATTTATAATTATGTTATCATATGAATCTTGTGTTGCAGATTTGAAAATTCATAATCTATTGGTTAATCGATTGATTTTACTCCATTTCAATAACACGCAAGATGACAAAATAAAGATAAACTTGTACAATTTCAAGGAAACATAAATTGAACAAAATTACAAAGGAAAATCGCGTACAAAATATTTGAAAGATATTTGTTTATGAAAAACGACCGAGCATTCATGTTGTCGAAATGGACGGATGTGCAGAAAAAAGTAGAGTTTGTAAGACGTACAACTTTGATTTGAATTGTAAAAAAGAAAAAAAAACGCTAACTATAAAGAAATATATAATTCCCACAAAGCATGACAATTAGGATTTTAGAAAGGAAATGATTCTTCTGAAGTGAAGGATAATGAATGGTAGTAGGGGATTTACATCACATTTGGGGGAGATGGCTATGGGTGAATAAGCGAAAGAGGGTCCAGATCTAATGTTTAGTCACATAATTATATTTACAGCCAGCATTTATATGCCCTCCGTACTTAGCGAGGCGTTTACAGAATGTTGTGGATAACATGTTTGGGAGAAAACACATCATGCATGTCACAAGGTTTATGACTATACGCTACACTGTATAGTGTGAATATTTGTGAAAATATTAGTCGTATTTTGTTTATTCACTTTGTACCCTCCCATGCCATAAGTATTGCAACATAGACACACTCTTAATTCCTTCAGGACACACGTATAAATCAATATCATGCACTGGTCATATGAAGAAAAATGTTATAAAATATCTCAGGATTAGTTTCTGTACTTAAGAACGATAACTTTTTGGAATTATGTTGCTCATTCTCAAAACATAATGGCCAATACACGATGTCACATAAAATTATAACAAACACATGCCCAGAAGAAACTGAGAGTGACGTCTTCAACTAACGTTGGCTATTTTATTTTGCATTATATGGGGTATCGATTTTGATACTTTTTGTTAGCAGAAGCATTCAACAAGTCATGGAATATGTTCAATTTAAAGAAAGGGAAAAGAATTTTGCGAGAAGCCGTTGACTAATCTGCAAGTCGAGACATTGCAATTTTCTTCCTTTGTCATCTTTCATGTCTTTGGTCTTTGGTACCTAGGGCATAACTGAATGAAGAATAGTTTTACCCTACATAATTCATAAACCGTGTATGACACTTTAATTTCAACCATAGATATTTGTGTTTTTCACATTCAAGGTAAAAATAAGAAAAATAAGACAGGTGAATTAATGGAAAACGAACGTAATTTTGCTATGTTGCAATACTTGTGGCATGGGAGGATATATATAACATTTTTAGAACGATAGATGTGAAATGTAGAATAAGGATTGAACAGGATTCTCTTTAAAATGTATGAAGAAAATTGATAAAGGCATGTTATGCTCAGGAGTGGACTTTGGCTGTCTCCATCATACATTAATATTAATATCATCAATATAGTTACGTGTTGTCGAGGTTTAAAAGCCACCACCCCTCCCCCGATATTAACGTGCTCTTATTGAGTGAAACAAAATCAAGTGAACAAACTGCGAAAACTTTAGAAAAATATGTTTAGAAATTATGAATTTTCAAATTTTCAATGATGTTCTTCCATAATGTTGGCAACGTTGGGAAAATACTTGGCGTACTTAGTTTATTAATTTGCATGCCTAATGTATATAAACAAAATTTAATGGATAATTTTGAAATTTAGAATAAGGATTCAATAGGAAACTCTCCAAAATACAGGCAGAATATTGATAAAGGAATGTTATGCTCAAGAGCAAAGCCAGAATTTTGTTGACTTTCCTGAACAAAAACAAAGAAATGTGATATTTCATATAAAATAATGAGTGTGGAGTTGTTAGACGTGATATCACAAACCATATTATCATCATCTTGATATTATTGAGAATTTGAGAATTTATAATTTCTGACCTGATCGTCAGATTCGAGTAAGAATTTCATTAGTTGTTTCAACGAGCGATATTAAATGTAATTTTATGACAGTCTTTCATCCTCTTCTCATAGGGACTTTCCCAAACCACGCGATAATCCTAAAATCCCTATAAGGATATAGATCAATGCTTGGGATAAATAAAAATGGATGACCGTCGTCGACGGCTTAACTCAAAGTTAGATATATTTTTCAAAACATTGCTGTCAACGTTATTTCTAATAAACATTATTGTCAATTTGAAATCAACTTTGGCAGTGACGTCAGACTCATAAATATTGCTGTGAATGCGCTATCGTATGCATTCCATTTGGCGAAAAAACAGACCGATTCACATTATACTAGCGTATATGGGTCAAAACTGTTTTGTGACATACATAATGTTTTCTTCACCAAAACATGTTATCCATAACATTCTATAAAAAGAACACTCCTTCGAGTTATTTTCACTCCTCCTGGGCGCTGATGTCGTAACATCGCATTTTTATTAAGCCTACTACATTTTCCTTCTGGAATTTTGACACCTTCTCAAACCTTCAAACCCTCTTCCTACAAAAAGGGCAGCTCGGGCGAATTTGTTTTGACCGTTTTCGGCCACGAAAATAGTAAGCACTAAACAAGCAAAGAGTTTCAATGCCCCAAAGCCTTTAAATCCTATAGGGGCCGCAGAGCCAATAGAGCCTCTTCTCGCCAGTTCTTTTGTCACCTCCACCCATCCAATACACAGAAAAAGAGAAGAGAGAAAAAAGTTGGCATAAGAATAGGTAGAATCATACAGTCTGTTCATATTCTCCGTGCGTTTGTTGCGCTTCCAACCAAGGACCAAATACCGCACCATCATTGTGAAGAACGACTGAGCAAGAAAGAAGTAGGCGGTGATTTATCAGAAACGTGTGTTAACGTTTTGAAGGCGGGTCCGTCGGAATATCGCAATAACTTTTAGAACTATTATCATTATAATAGAAAAGATATATATTTCCATCTTTAGCGTCTTCTGATATATCTGCAGTGATTTTAGTCCACCCTATTAAGAAAATCACGGTGTTCTATCGACCGTGGAGAGTGAATATAATAGTGTTTGTTGCTGAAATCAGTACTTGTGTAGCCCCGAAAAGGATTCGCACCACTTCCATTTGTGAATTGGCTACGGAGAGCTGAGCAACAATTTCTTTGCTGTACAATATTTTTGTTGTTACGGTAAGTAACAAAGTCCTAATAAATATATATATACCCTATATATGTATGTATATCTGTACAGTAAAAATCTTCTTAGAAGTACATTCTGGGCCCAGATATCTGTCAAGTATGTCTCTAAAAAGCACATAGACGGATAGGTCTGAAACTGCCTAAGGCTTCACACCATCTACCATAGATAAATAGACTATCAAAATGTGCGACATGGCATATGGTTTCGACACAATATATTCTTAAAAAACGAATGCTATCATACAAAAAGTGAGAAAGGGGACTCTGAGGGACTCTGAGAAGAGACATATCGAGTTATTTTAATTATTCAACCTCTATTAAGATCATCTTTAGGAGAAAACTATGTAAAAAGTGGTGGGTATATGCATATGACTGAGAAAACAATTTATTAAAATGGGTGACGAAGTTGCAGTCAACTATTCTAATAAATTTATTTTTCTGCCGTAAATGTATATATATATATATATATATATATATATATATATATATATACCCACCACTTTGTGCATAATCTCATTTATCTCCTTAAGCTTATATTAGCCAACATGACCGATTTTAATCAACAGTTGCAGTTGTGTGGCAATTGCAAGTTGTGAAACTATACTCTATAATATGTTTGTTGCTGTTTCTGAATGCAATGCGTATTTTTCTAAAATCATGAAATGGGATTTTTTAAACACCTGCTCATTAAGTTTAAAAACGTAATCATCGTCGATGACATTCCCGTTATCACGTTCCCAAATTGCATTACTAACATTGATATAGCAATTGTCCCTCTAGTATTTATTACTTTTAGAACACTTTTCAAAACATTTTTGAGAAACGAATATACACGTAGTATCTTATGGACACCTGTTGCGTATTTTTTCAAACGAATAAATTTCTTTTCAAATTAATGACAACATTTACTTACATGATGCAGAGATCCTTGATTACCATGTTTTATCTGACATATCGTTTAACTATCAAAGGTAAATAAAAAAAAACTAACCCGTCAAAGAATTACATACAAAGACAAGGGAAGTGAAAGTATTTGAACCTACCTCGTTATCCTCGTTATGAGATTTTTTTTCCTTCCAACCTGCTTCTGCATTGCAGTTTGATTGTAAATGAAGGGGGGGGGGGGGGTAAGGGGAGGGGTTGTGAGTTTTATTGAGTTGATTCGGATATGCTGAGAATTTCTTAGAGAAAACTTTATGCTCGTGTTCCAAAAGTATTCGTGGTTGACAATTCAAATACGAGTTTGACATTTTAGTTGGTCAAAAATAGATGCTAAAAGGGACTTTTCCTCTCTTGATACAATTTGACGAAATCTCATGAAACAAAATGTGCACCTCTGAGATATCGTAAAACAAAATATATAAAAATCAGAATAAAGAGAAGATATTGTTGTTGTTGTTGTATTTGTCGGCGCATCCAACGCAAGCTCTGGATCTGCGCCCTTTTCCTTCAATATGTTTACGTACCTTAATGATTCATGTTCTAATTACCCTATAATTTGATTACAATTGTAAATTGCTACACTGTACATCACTGATTTATTTGAAGGAAAAAAATAAATGTTCTTTTGAATAAAATTGAATATAGATAATGATAATTGATAATAAACAATTAATGGAAGTAGCTATTCGTATAAAAACAGTTTCGAAGAAGATAACGAATGATTTTTAGTCGAACTAGCAAAAAAGCCTCTCCTTTTGGTCCAACTTTCATGAGCATAACGAAAAATCCAGGGGATGACCTAATGTACTACTAATGATAATACTAAATGTTATAATCTAAATATAACAATATACTCATAATGATAATAATTATCGTTTAGATAATATTAAGATTGATTAATGATAATCTTTTGGAAATGATAATACTGATAATAATATTACTGATAATGATAATAATATAATGGATAAAATAATTGAACATATTAATCATGTCAGTTTAAGCATTTCATTTACTGATGGTATCATATAGATAACACTTATCGAACTCACTATTCTCTAATTAGATAAAGCAAGTCTTCACAACTAGGCCCCATCGCTTGTTCTCTTTTACAAAGAATTAATTTGCATTAGTAAATCACGTCATTATGACTAACATTCTTAGACGGGTGACACAACCAACTACTTGTTTATCAAAGCACTAAGGTATAATAAATTACCAATTTATTGAATTTTTCAGAAAAGGGGGAAACATTTGACCTCGCAATACGTACCAAACAAGATTATACCATGGTTTGATCATAATCCCAGTCGTAATATATTATCTTGACAAGAAAACCCTTTCTGTGTGTCTAAAATTACCATGTATAATGGTTGGCATGAATGTACTGATATAATCTGGTCAACAATCGGAAAGTTGCCTTTACAATTGCTTCTATTCTTCACTATTGTAAAGCAACAATGCAATTCTAGCCGAGCAACACACCTTTCTTCTATGCAGTTTTTTTTTCAATCACGCCGGAGTCCTCGATAAAACATTGCGTGGATCAATGGAGAAACTCCTATTCAACTCCACAAGGTTTCTAAGCCTGTCAAACAAAAGTTAGTTATATCGTAAGCTGATAAACCCCATTTATTCTGTCTCCATCTCTTTTTATCTTCGGTTAATACTCGGATTGTTCCCCTCTTCATTGATATACCTTTGTAGAGGGGTACTTATAACGTCTCGCAAGCTGATTAAACTCGTCGGTAAATAACCACCACATCCAAACTCATAGAAACACTTTGTTAATTGAATGAAATAGTGTACAGTTACTTCGTTACTACATACCACCATGTGTCTCCAACACAAAATCTACTTCCACAAATTGTAGAAGTCGTATGAAGTATATTTGCAATGCAATAAGTGCTTATTAAAAGATATTGGAGGTAAATGTATTTAAAATGCAAGCTGATCTAGATTATGCAAAAGTGGAACAAGGGATTTCTTTTAGTAGTATACGGTGTGCAATCTCTTTTGAAAATGAAATATGATGAAGGCGGAGTAGATACAGTTCCGAAAAATGTCCCCGGCAAACTGGTCGTGCTTGGTATGATTATTATTTGCATCCATATTTCCCAAGACTCTTTCTTTACGAGAAGAATGAGCTTTATTTATTTCATCAAAATCGTGTCGACATATGTAACATGTCGACACCAATATGCAGCCGGTTGGAAGGGGAAAGCGGGCGTGTTGGCCCACCACGAATTTTGAGCTGTTTAACGTTGATAGGATTTGTTATCCTATGCTGAATTAAGAAGCACATATAAACAATCACAAGGAAACGTTTTAATCTGGTAAAGGGTTAAAAGAAGAGTGTACCCGAAAGTAATATACTTTTTAACAGGAGCAGAAAATGTGGTGAGCAGAACAAAAAGGTTTGACGAAAATCGGACAAGTAATTTAAAGTTATGAATTTTTAGTGATTTGAAAAGTTGTCAAATCAGTGCAAATGTTCAAACATGTTGCCAATTTGATGAAATCGGACAAGTAATTTAAAGTTATGAATTTTTAGTGATTTGAAAAGTTGTCAAATCAGTGCAAATGTTCAAACATGTTGCCAATTTGATGAACTCATGGTGCACTACTAAACATCATTTTGATTATGATTTTGACTATTTATGAATCAAAATCTATAACATCTAAAGAAAGATACGAAATTGGTATTATGATGAAGATATCCTATATTTAAAGTTTTGATGGTATCATATTTTGGGGAAAGTAACATTTTAAACACTTATATGAAGATAATAAATGGCCAATTGCACACCAATGACGTAATCAGTCGTCAATTCATTTAGATATTTAAACTTTCATGACTCACTTATTAGTTATCCGATTTTTGTTCTCAAATTTTCTTTGTTCTATTCATCTGATTTTGTGCCCCTGTTTAAGAAATATTTTGGGGTAGACTCTTCCTTTGATGACATATAATAACATCCACCTTCATGACCGTGGGGTTAGTTCACCCTTTACTGACGGGGCAAATTTGCCTATGTTTCAATCAGTTATTACGATTAATATCATTAATATCATTAATGTAATAATTAGCCCTATTGTCATAACTATTGTTTTGATTAAAGATAACATCATTTTTATCACCAGCATTATCATTTCCACCAATTGAGTATAAAAATGATTTAGGTTAGTCTGTCGTTGCCTCAATAACCCAATGTGAACACATAACGACATGTCTACTAATAGACAATATTTTCTTATAGCATGCGTCTGAGACCTGTAATGTTTAAAAAAAGTTTTCAAGTTAATAAGACGATAAAAAGTTCAACGCTTCATTATGAATGATCTCGTCCCAGGGTGGGATAAGTTCACCCCATGAGGTTTGCCCCATCTTTGAAATATTTTTCTAAAGTCTTTACGAGCAACATTAAAGAAATTCTGGTATTGCGAATATGTAGTTAATTTTTCATTAATACAGACATGATGAGTAAGTGTGATTGATATGTAAACAGGAAAAGGACAATTCATTTAGTAATACTAAATTTACAGAGAATACTGCACAATATACAGAGATGTACCCCCACACCCGAGTGAAATAAAGGAACCATATTGTAGGGTCTGATAGAAGTCATCCACCTTCCCTGCTTAGATGATAAATATACATCCATCGTCACCATCAACTGGTCGTACCACCGAAGTCAATCAACAGGCAACATCTTCTTCTCATGACTAATAAATAACATACGGAGTTTTATATCACCTCGTTTTCTTTTTATCAAACTTTTAACAAACCAAAACTTCCAAGCCTCGACATATTGATACCCAATGTTTTTTTCACTTATCTGTTGAAATGCCACATTTCAGGCTCTGGTCAAAAGTGTTTTGTGAACAACATGCCATCCACTCTTGACCATATTTTATATTATTTCATTTCATTCTTGTTCATGTAATTCAACTTCCAATAAGTGACGTACACGAACACAAGGTTATGGAGTGTTCCTAATACTCAGAAATGTTGCATTGTAAAGTGGCACTTGACATATCGGCCTGCTAGTTATAAGAACACGAGATGATTGGTTGCTACAACTCGTCACGCTGGCTTGTTAGTGGAAAGACAATTTTGGTGACGAGTTGCTTCAACTCTCACCGAAAATTGTTATTAAATAAAAATGGGTTGACGAGTTGCTTCAAATCTCAATGAAACATTGTTATAAAAAAAGAAAACGGGTTGACGAGTTGACTCAATTCTCAATCCAAACTTGTTATTAAAAGAAAACGGGTGAAGAGTTGCTCCAACTCTCAGTCCAAACTTGTCATAAAAAGAAAATGAGTTGACGAGTTGCTTCAACTCTCAATCCAAACTTGTTATAAAAAATGGGTTGACGAGTTGCTTCAACTCTCAATGAAACATTGTTATAAAAAAGAAAACGGGTGACGAGTTGCTTCAACTCTCAGTCCAAACTTGTCATAAAAAGAAAATGAGTTGACGAGTTGCTTCAATTCTCAATCCAAACTTGTTATTACAAGAAAATGGGTTGACGAGTTGCTTCAACTCTCAACCCAAACTCGGTACATTATAGAAAATGGATGGACGGGTTGCTTCAACTCTCAGTCCAAACTTGTCATTAAAAATAAATTGGGTTGATGAATTGCTTCAACCCTCAACCCAAACTTGTTATTAAAAGAAATTGGGTTGACGAGTTGCTTCAACTCTCAATCCACACTTGTTATTAAAGGAAAATGACGAGTTGCTTTAACTATCAGTCCAAACTTGTTATTCAAAGAAAATGACGAGTTGCTTCAACTCTCAACCCAAACTTGTTATTAAAAGAAAATGGATTGGCGAGTTGCTTCAACTCTCATTTCAAACTTGTTATCAAAAGGAAATGGGTTGACGAGTTGCTTCAACTCTCAATCCAAACGTGCTATCAAAAAGAAAATTGGTTGACGAGTTGCTTCAACTCTCATTCCAAACTTGTTATTAAAAGAAAATGGGTAGACGAGTTGCTTCAACTGTCAATCCACACTTGGTATAAAAAAAGAAAATGTGTTGACGAGTTGCTTCAACTCTCAATCCAAACGTGTTATTAAAAAGAAAATGGATTGACGAGTTGCTTCAACTCTCAATCCAAACGTGTTATTAAAAAGAAAATGGGTAGACGAGTTACTTCAACTTTCAATCATAACTTGTTATAAAATGAAAATGGGGTGACGAATTGCATCAACTCTTAATGAAAGTTTGCTAATAACAAATGTAGTGATGAGTTGTTTCAATTCTTAATGAAACCATGTTATTGAAAAGAAAATGGATTGACGGATTGCTTCAACTCTCAATCCAAACTTGTCATTAAAAAATGGTGTGACGAGTTGCTTCAACTCTCAATCCAAACATGTTATTAAAAAGAAAATGGTGTGACCATTTGCTTCAACTCGTTGTGTAAGCTTGGTATTAGAAGGAAAATGGTGTGACGAGTTGCTACAACTCAGTCAACTTGTTCATGAAAAGAAATGTGGTGGCAAATGTGCTTCAAGTAAGCATGTAAGATTGATATTAAGGGGATAATTGACGGGATGCTTTAATTCAGAAGGTAAGCTAGCTAATACCTAGAAAATGGGGTGACGAGTTTCTGAAATTCGGCATATTGGTTTGTCCAATTGCTCGGAAAAGGGATGATGGGATGCCAACACTTGGCTCTTTGGTCATGAAAAGAAGATATACTTCAGCAGTGTCTATTGCAACACTGCAAAAGTCATTAATTTTCCAAGTTTCCAATTAGGAGGAAAAGAAATTGTATCTAACTTGAAACCAGTCTTGATATCAAGCAGCACATTCGTTTTCCTATGATATTGCGCACAAATTGTACTGACAAAAAACCGTAAAATCCATACAAAGCAATTCAAAAGTATCTTAATCAAGAATTATTTTAAGTAAAAGTAAACCGAATGGATGAGCTTGTGAAAACTTTACTCGCTACGGTTAGTTCACCATTCACCATGAAAATCAGGGTGATGGTATGCCATCAGGGCTTTCGTAATTTTTTTTCGCATAAGTTTTTTTTTTTTTTTTTTAAATATATCCATGGTAGATAATTGTTGATTTGCCATACAGTTAACCAATTCATAATTCAGATAAGAAGGTGTGTACTGTGATATTTCCTGATATATAATTTATGAATGCAATGGACAGTCCATTCAAATGATGCGTTTGGTTGAAATTGGAACAAAAAGAGTAGAAAGAGTTCAGTTCGGGTAAATTTCGCAGGACAATCACACACTGCGGGGCGTTATTTGTCTCAAATATTGAAATGATCTCGAATGTTCGACAACGCAACAATTGTTAGCAAAATGCACTAGGCCATTTTACTTGGCACCTTTCAAGAAATCCTTCGACATGTTTACAACTTACGAATGTTTCCAGCACAACATAAATGCATCACACAAAATGAAGATAGCCTACAAGCCCAAAACGCTGGCTAAAGGTGGGCTTCGAGCCGGGACAAAGCAGTGGTTTGAAGGAATAAACACAACACTTGGTCAATTCACGCCTCTATTGTCGCCATTGTCGTAAACACGATTGGTTTATTCAGGCTCTCTTTGAGATGCAAACATATTATAGATCGCTCACAACAATCAAACGTTTTGTCTTCCTTTCTTCATCCAATCACGCAGCATTAGCTCCTTTCCATATAAAAAATCTCAGCCGCTAGTGAGACTATAATCACTGATAGTCTCCTGATTGTGAAGATTGTTTGGTTATTGGTGAGATCAAATGAACATTAAATCGACCTCTCAGGCAGTAATCAGGAGTTATCAAGAGCTTACATAGCACAGCGAATGTATGTGTGGGTTTTCCTGACCTTAAAGATCTGGCAAAGAAAGAACTACGGTGTAGTCTCATGCTGGTAATAACAATATCTACAAATTTTGCCAAACCCTAGAAAATTGTCACACTATTAAAGCACTCTTGAAATATTAAAGTGTGTGAAGACAAATCAGAAAGAATTGAAACAGAAAAACTCCTATGTAAGCAGATAAACGAAATGATGACTCTAATTTCATTGGCCAATAAAAAGAATGAGAGAACCCAGCTAATGTTGGATATTTAAAACGTTCACAACGGTTATAGTAGAATAATTACATTTTATTTTAAAGAATTCAATTTAACCACAAGCCATATGCACGGCCCCATTGAAAAAAAGCATGTGCTGAATTGGGTTTTTAACCGTGTTTAAATAAATGTATCAAATCAAATCAAATAAAATCAAATCAATTCCTTGTCGAAATATACGACAGTGATAGAAAACTCAATGACATCGATATGGCAACGAAAGGCATGAAAGGTTTTCCTCTGATTGGTAGAAATTGATCATCAATGATAAATTATTTTAGCACGCAACAATTTTTAAATCACCTGTGAGACTTTTGCACACCATTTGATGGCGACTGCCTTTCGTTGAACCTAGGATTGATCGGAGACCAGTATGTATGTGAGTCCAAGAGAAAGATGGAGGAAAGAACTTTTATTGACTAAAGTCGAATATAAATGGTTTCAGGTTATTCACATTAGTCCGAGTATTCGTAACATCTGTAGATAAATTTTCGAAAACATATCTTCTGTATCAAATTTATTTCATCGCTTAGAAGTGATCAGAATGAATTGCAGTTGTAGTTATAACAATATTTTTCATCTCTCATATCTTTTCAGTTTGGGTCATTCAAGCCTGGAACTTCCACAATGTAGAGATCTAAGGACAGAGATGAAGAGTTGATAACGTGTTTCTTCATGTAAGTGCAAATAACCGATTGATAAGATTATGAAAATATTGTGATCTGTACAAATTGTTACAGATTTATTACGTGTTTTTCTTCATTTGATTAAAAGCCAATATTCATATTCATTTATTAAAGATACTTTGGAGTCAACGTTAGAAAAAATGTAATATTGCACCTTGCAATACAGCTTTAGTACGGCGTTAAACTCATGGGCCCGTATTCCGATAGCGAGGTTTAAGTAAACCCTGGTTTAAATCTGTGGTTTAAGTATGGGTAGCCAAAAGTGCCAAAACTTTAGTTAAACAGTATACCTCGTGGGTTAACTGCTCTCTTTTCCCATGCTCTAATAATGTAGAAAATTATCAAAGTTTCTATTCCGAGACAGTTTTAAATACTATGAGTGCCTAATGTGCTGTTAAATTAAACACAGACTGTTGTAGATTCAAGTCTCTTTGGGCTTTCCATACTTAAACCACGTATGTAAACTCTAATTTAAGTTAAACCTGACATCAGAATACGGGCCATGGTGGCTCGGTCGCCGATGAAGTTAATACAGCCATGTAGCAAAGTTTCTTCGGTGCTTGGCCATTTTATTCCTGCCGACCTAATGCGATCGATGATCAGGCGATCCATTTATGTAATACAAATATCAAAACTGCTACATTAGATCCAATACTATCGAGAAGTTGCCGATTGAGAACCGTTGGGTGATCGGTAGGTAATTTGTTGGTGACCGATGGGCGAGTCCAATAAAACAGACCAGCGTCTGGACAGCACCTGTTTATTTGCATGTTGCTGCAACTTTATGAATCTTAGTATCATGTAAAAGCATGCCTGACTTCTCCAAAGGTTGTTAGTTGATGTCTAAATTCTATCAATTACTCCTAGATCGGTCACTGTCCATATTTATAATCTTGCTCATGGACAGAGCGACGTCTCAGAATCGTTGATAATCAAACGGTCGCAGCCCAGTTGCCGAGCATGCTTATTATGGGTCACACGCATGGACGCTAAGCAACCGAATTAAAACCGAGTTGGTTAATTAAATAGAATAAAAGCTTCGACTGGCAACCTTTGGTGAAGTCGAGCGGGATCCCGGCCTTTGCGATGACCCCATCTTGCTCATAATTTACTTTCACTGACCTGCCTTTTTTTGTATAACCCGGTAGCCACACGAACTTGAGTGGATTTTGGACACATCTTTCGGTCATCAACCAGTCTCCCATCGATTACCCACCTTCGACCAAGTAGTAGCTGCTCGTCAACATTTGATCTGGCGGCTTTGATTTATTTTGATACGTCAATCGATGGTGGCCGTTCTATTAGATCGGTGCCTGGGCGGAATTCGTCCGGCCACCGGCCGAGTATTTTTTGGTCGACGAGGAATAATCGTCAGCTGCTTGTGAAATTGTAATCAGCAGTAAAAGTTCATCAGGAACATTTGGAGATTTCCTACAAAGCAGTGAATACGATGTACGATATTCTCGTAAAATAAAGTCGGTCATTGACAACAGAGCCGTACGCCATGTATTGAACTGTTAGGACACAACTGCAATCAGGAGCCGGTTCTAATTTGAATATCATTACAAATGAGCATTGAATTAGCGTTCGACTTAACTTTACGCAAATAGATTATCTTGTGTTAGTGTTGTATTAGCTCAGTGTCGAAGCAAAATTGAAAAAACAAACAAACAAACAAACACCCATCGTTCGTTTGCTGACTTAATTGTTTTCTGGATTTGTGACCATGATATATTCGCTATTAATTCTAACATTCTCTATTTCACTTTTTTCTTAAAGTGATGTACGTTGTGTTTGATGGCCGCACAACAACTCTTGTCAAGGTACAACCCGCCCCGGGGAAATCATCAAGATGGTTCGACAATGATTTCATTACCCCCGATCTCCCGAACTAAGATCAGTGACGACTACGAGGAGAACAAGGGCGACGATCGGCACCGGCGACACGGTCGGTTGACGACTATCAAGGACTTCGTCAAGAAGCAGAGGCAGCATAAGCATCGCGGAACAACGTCGACTCGGGACACTGAGCAATCGAGCGGGGATAACTCACCGGTAATTGCTCAGGGAGCCCGTCCGTCATCAGCCGGATCGCAGACAGCGCAGTCTAACCGATCTAGAAAGTACAGAAGTAGGAGAGACGCGAATTCCAACGGAGGGCGTCGCTCCGAGACACCACAATCCAGCGGCTCCAAGCGCATGAGCTACCCACCTAGCGAATTCCACCGGCAGGAGATAGCATCTACGTCTTTTGCCCGACTAAGAAAGGATAATTCAAAATCATGTCCTATGCTTTGTGACGTCACGATGTATGAATTTGACATCAGTAACGCTGTTGATCTCCCTGATCAGTATTTACTAAACGGAGACAATGGCCTTTTGAATGGTCCTCATGAAAATGGAATTGATAAACCTAAATCAAGTGAGAGGATAAATGGTGACAGGTTGATAGTAAAGCAAAAGGTTAAGAGCAAAAATAATGAAAGTGCAATCCTTCGCCCACCGAGACCACCATCCTGGCAGACACTCACTGCACCACAAAAGCAGATAGAGCCTGAAATGAAAACGCAACAGAAATCATCGTCCCGTTCAGCAGAAATGCTCAAGAAAATTGGTCGCTCTAAAAGTGAAGAAATTAGCACATATAGATCCTCTAAACCACCATCATGGCAATCTGTTTCTGCCCAGGCAGCGGGATTAGAGACAGATGCTAACACCGAGTCTGGTAGAAGGATCGGATATTCTAAAAGCGAAGGAGCGGGTCTTCATAAACTTCACGAGACAGCGAGCTATAGACCGCCAAAGCCGCCATCTTGGCAGACAGTAACAACAGAACCCGACGATATCGCTATCGATACACCAACGACTGAAAATAACGTGCCAACCATTGTAATACCGTCCATATCTGTAACTCACCCAGCGGCTCGCGCTGACGTGCGATGCGTCAGTGCCGGCTCGTCTCGGTCGACGAGGTCGCCAGCCAAAGCTCAAGCAGATGGCGATATCGATGATGACGAAAAGCTCTCACCGGATTCTGCGCAAGCGTCGGCGTCGAATAAAACCCGTGCGCTGCGACGATCTAACATCAAACGTACGCGCAGTCGTATGATCGAAGCGCGTGAAATACCGAAGCAAGATTCCGTGATACCTCTATCGGAAACTCAACCCTCAGAGTTCCACCTAAGAGAGACGCACCATGATAATGATGTCTACCTAAGTGAGAATGTTGAGCGATGTCGCCTGTGGCTCGCCGGTCTCTTGGGTGATGACAGTAATAATCTCAAGAGATCGAAGTCCAGTTCTCAGGGAGCTGCCGCTTTCGAAGTCGATTCCGATGATGATGATGATGACATAGTCACGTGTGATTTGGAATTGTCACGTGATAAATGGATGTAAGTTGGATCCCCATATCCCTCCTCGAGTTCCGAGGATGAAAATGTGTAATATTACAACGCCTTAACTTCAACGAGAGGCAACAATTTTGTTGTTTTTCCACAGAAAATCAAAATCCCACTTCCAATTTTGCGTTAATGTCAGACAAAACACGACGGGGAGATGCGTTTGTTAGGCTTGCGCTCGGCGAATACGGATTGTCGTCATCATCTTGTTTTTAGGAACCTTTAGCATGTACAAGACGGTAGTGCCGATCATAACGTTAGCTCTAAGGTCCATTCAAGAAGTAGTGTTGTGTTGGTGCACCCTTTTGGAACGGACCTTAGAGCTAACGTTGTGATCAGCCATACCGTCTTGTACATGCTAAAGGTCCCTACTGTGTCCAGGGACGTGTTTCATCAAGATAAGAAAGACTTTAAGAACGACTTTAAGTTTGACTGGTACCAGTTCTTGTGCTGAATAATCGAGAATCTTGGGCGCCTTTGAACTCGTTAACGTACCCCAGTCTTTTTTTAAAGTCGTGCGTAATATTTTGAATGTCATATACGCTTGATATACGCTTGATCTAAACGCAAGTATGTGACTAAGTGTATAAACTGTCAAAACGTGCCGCTCAAAATAGGATTCTGTTCGCAAAGAAGTCCCTATCAAACATTTTGTAAACCAGTTTATGTTTATTACTGACAATTAATTTCTCCTTCATTTTTTCAATCACTCCAAGCACCAAGATACTTCTACCAACATTTGGACATTCATGAAGTGTATACAAATTCTATATAACAAGATATGAATAAAGCACAGAGCGTCATTATAAACATATAGGCACTGATAGTTCCTTTGCATTGTATTTTTTTTCTAAAAGTGATTACAAGTTAGACCAAATATTTTCTAATGTATATTCATATATTTTTTAAAAATATACATTAAAAATTTGGATAACCAGTCATTTACAAATGTAGGAACGGCGTATTGTGAGTAAAATGATGTGATGATCTATTCAAAACAACTCAGTGACTATGTAACATGAACAATTATTGTATGATTGATTCAATTAATGAAATCAATAGAATAATATTTTTACTGTGATTATGATTACATGTACATCGCAAAAAAAATCCGTTTATGCTAATTTAATCCCCAATGTTACCACAATTAGTTAACGAAATTATTTCAAAGCACTTGTAAGGATACACTACGGTAAGCATGATGATGAAAGCAATATCAGTTACGGTTAATCAATTGAAACTTATTCTTTCTTATGCTAGTTTAACTTGTGGTTGAGAGATTTTACTACATTACCAATCGAAGAAATAACGTGTAGAACGGCAAATTATCCAAGCTTTGGTCGAAGCCAATCATCAAGATTATTTTAGATTTGAACAAGCAAAATTAGCTCGTTATTGCCAGAAACTGCGCCCTCACTCGGCGAAGTATCACGGGTGCTGTGGCGTTCGTCAACGATTTAGGATACTGTCGTCATCTAATTTTGTTAAATGGTGTCGTTTTTAACGATGCTCAAAAAGCTAAAATGATTTGCCAAATGAAGTGCCAAAATGCATGATTTCAAAGTGTAATTGACGTCGTAATATGACTGGCTCATGTTCGAAAGGTTATGATAAATTTTGCAATCAAATAAAAATGGAAACTTCTTGAGATTACGCTGTAAGTAAAGTGATCAGGGTCGATTGCACGAAATGGCATGAGCCATGCTCTTAACTGTTTGGCAACCCTATTAACGGCAAAGTCTGTGAATGTTTAATGTTCTATGTTACGGTTGAGCAAATAGCTAGCAGGTATCCATTACAATTTCGTGAATTTGGCACCAGCACTGTGAGCAGAAGGAGCAGAAGTTCGGGACAAGTAAACAACTTCCATTCAGTCTTTCAGTTAGATACACAGAAAAGAAATTTAAATTCCCTCTTCTTCTAGCTCTTGTGAATGCTTGAATCTTGTGTGAATATAATTTGCCCCTTCTGTTTACAGTACAGGTGGATGCAATCATGTTAATTGGAGTAAACTGTCAAAGTTTGAGCAAAACTCGTAACTCGTTTAGCAGAAATAAAGTATCAAATTTTCATTATCTATATTGGATCTTTGAATCGGTCATTGTACATGTAGTAGACAATGCCTCAATTACTTTGTCAATATGATTGCAATAAATGAAGAGAAATTACATTTTACCTTATAAATGAGCAATTCTTCCAGATACGCTTGCAGTATTTATATGGTCATGTTAGACTGTAGTGAAAGATCAAATGGTGATCCATTTTTATTAAAACAGAAGAAAATCTCTGTACATAATGAATGCAAGGATCGATTAAGTCACAGATGCTGGCCCAATTGCCAACTCAGCAAGTTGTTTGAAAGCAAAAACCCTAGACTTTCGCCATGTGCGTGCATAGAGCATGACGGGTATACATTGTGTGACTACATCACACACATACAGCATTGCTCTATCCTCAGTCTAGGAGAGCATGCAGACGCACAATGAGACACACAACGCATACCCTGTATCACTCTTTGTGTATGCGCACAACGAAAGCCAAGGGTCTGTTCTAGCAGACTACTCAGCAAGCCCCACAATCGGAATCGGGAAGTCACATTTCTCGAGCTCTTATCTGAACTATTAGTTAAATTTGTTTGATTTAACGTGAATATTGTCGAAGATTATTCAGAAAATGTATTGAAAAAAGTTAATTTTTTATATTGTCTTTTGTACATGTGATTAAGGATGAAGCAATAATTTGAATTTTACGAATTAAATTGTAAGTTATATCGATGAAAAATTTTGATTTTTCCATTGTTTTATTTAATTACTTTTAGTCAGACAATCATACAATATATAAAAATCATCAGATGAACAATATTCTGTCTTTCATTTATGGAATGTGTTTCATTGGACCCATGTCCACATTTCTTCTCCCACTACCCAAAACCCGAACTTTCTCTCTTTCTCTCCCTTTCGCTTTCTCTCCATTCTCTCTCTTTCCCTTTCTCTCTCTCTCTCTCTCTCTCTCTCTCTCTCTCTCTCTCTCCTCTCTAGCTCTCCCTTCTTCACTCTCTCCCTCACTTTCTCCCTCTTTCTTTCTTCAATTCTCTAGATTTAATGCCTCTCCCCAATCTCTCTCTCTCTCGTTCTCTCTCTTTCTTTCTCTGATTTTCTACATTTCATACCTCTCCCCAATCTCTCGTTATCCACTTAGTCACAACTCACATTCTCTCCCACAATGCCCCTGTCTTTATTTCACAAACATACATATATGCACATCCATACACACGCGCTCGACAGACATTAATATACACACATACATACACACACACACACACACGCATACACTACCCAACACAACAACACAATAAATGTATAAAGGTGTGGTCATCACACCGGCCGAGCGGAGCTGTAGCGGTCCTTTAGCGGTAGGTATTTGGTCTGCAATGATAGACCTTAAGCTTTCGGTGTGTGCATGCGCAGAGCGTGATACAGGGCCTGCTTTTGCACACACAGAAGGTCTAGGGTCTGTCTTTGCAGACTAATTTCCTACCGCTAAAGAACCGCTACAGCTCCACTCGGCCGTTGTGACAACATCTTTACTTCATTACCCCCTCCCTCCTCTCTCTCTCTTCATCTCTTTTTAGGGCTTATCGCAACCCAAATTAAAGATTGGAAAAAAAATGAATAACACATTATTTGAGATTAATCAAGTTATTGTGTAACTATTTGTGATATTTATTGCCTTAAATGTGTTCTGACAAACAAAACTAGAGTGCCAATTGCGAAAATATATATATAATGTTCTCGTAAGATTAGTGAAACATGGATAAATAGATCTGTATAAATTCAAAAATATATATTCAAAAGTTCTCTGTAAAGCCCTGGTCACATAGGACCCCGGAAGCAACACGATTCAACACGACTCTTTGTTCGGAGGCAGTTAACTGTGAATTAA
>BQKZ01003282.1:13352-26567 GCA_036244855.1 Temnopleurus reevesii
AATGAGCAGATACCAAATAGCAGAAATTATATCCGTATGAAATTGATCTGAACTAGTGATTGGTCTAAATCCTTTCACGTGACTACAGACAATTCTTACCAACCTCAAGGTCACTATGAATATGATGTAAACCTTGAACATTTTGGTAAAATATTTATTAATTGTTTCCATAAACTATTTACCACTTTTGGCAGAGCTTAACGAAATGAAAGTTAGAAAACATGTCCCGCGTTTAATTATAAAGGGGGAAATATTGTGGCGATAGATATAAACCAATTATGTGCGTCCTTCAGAGGTTCTTATGCAACCATCCTCTCTTCACTGAAACAGCAGACGCGACTATATACACCCCGTTCACATGCACTGCCCCTTGTCACAACTCGCCAAAATTCTCACCTTGAGACGCCAATCTCTCGGCAAAATGACATGGGCGGTGTTTCACCAATTAGCTACGAAAGATTGTAATAACGACTTTACGCACGACTGGTACCAGTTCTTGAGCTGAATAATTTATACTCTTGCGCGTATTTGTTACACTCGTTAACGTACTCCAGTCTTTCTTATAGTCGTACGTAACTTTAAGAATGATTTGGTGAAAGACCGCCTCGTTTTGTTTTTAGAATTGTGAGTGGCCTTGAACGTTCCAGAAACAACAACAGCATTTAGTTAAAAAGTACACTTGTGAATCTGCAACATATACAATTAGCTAGTGTTTGTCATTTATTTTCTTTCGGTCAGAATACATGAATATATACAACGTCAATTTCAACATTACATGGTAGCAAGTAATTCATACGCAACTGAAGGTGTTGTTATTTATGTTTAAAAGACAGTGGAGTTCCTGATGCTGTCATGCCAAAAGTATCAGAGACCAAAAACGGCTAAAATACACTTGGAGATGAGTCACTGAACAAGCATCATATGGTAGTTCAGATTCTAAACGATTTTTTGAAAGCGCTATATCCTCCCGATCTATCTCTTTTATTTCAATTGCTGCCAGTCCGAAGAGGGCGCGACCCCGAGAATTCACGGGCAACGAAAAATCTCAGACCCAACATTCTGGCGTTCTGTACGAAGATATATGATCACGCCATCTACCGGTCGTACTCGTATGCCACTGGAGCAGAGCAAATATAAAACCGTTCAGAATCTGAACTAGCATCATGACAGCTTTCCACCAGGTGCAGTTATGGGATGCAATTCTTACAACGCAAACATGAAACCTGGAAAAATATGAAGATATCAAACAATGTGCTGATGGATGTCAATGAATCAGAAGTCACCATTAGAGAAAAATAAATCTAAACATTGTTCTAGATATAACTTTTGTTCATTTTGGTGCATGATGTACCTAGCATGATTACGAAGAAAAAAATCCAGCCTGAAAGCACTGTCGTCTGACGAAAAGCTTTATAAACATTTTACTCCAAATAGCTAGTACCATCATCAATGGGGCCTGTAAAATGAAAGAGGTTTGCAATCAATCGCAAACTTTAATACATATACTTGCTATTGATATCCAGCATACGATCAATTTGAAATCATTATGAAATAAGGCCCATGTCAGCTTATTTCGGTCTTCTTTCTCCTCTAAATGTTCAAGGAAAACAGAACAGTCCGATGATCCAAAAAGATATAGCCAAAAGTTGGCTGCACTCACAGAAATGTCGGTTACTTTTTCGCGTTTGCAGTTGTTTCGGACACTGTCTCTTTATTTTCGTTAAGAAGTTGATCCAATATTAATTTTGAGTGACATTAATTATTAACACTGAGAACCCAAACATTACGGTTTCACAAACTATGGAAGAAATACAGCATAAATGGAGCGCGAAGACAAGTTTGTACAAATCGCCTCCTCGCCTTTTCGACCAAAGCAAGGCGCCTTGTCTAAATGAATAATTCGCCTTCGCCCTAAACGTATCAGCTTTAGTATTTCTGTCGCAGTTTCTGAAACCTTGCGGCTTCGGCTCTAAGCATAGACATGGCTAATTCAAGCAGTTGTCCATGATCGCGACTGAATTCAGTCGGCTGCTGAAGGATCAACCCTGATATCTAAACTTATGTTGTTCGAAATATCTGAAACTAAGGACGTTCTCGTCTCCATGGTTTCTGATCTCTTTCTACCCCTTGTCTGGCATGTGAACATCGTACGGAACTCTTTCAGGCGCCACCAGTAGATTAACGAGTTCGCTATCCAGTTAATGCATATCATGATATCCGCGGCGTTGTTAAAACAATGGTTATCATCCACGCGACGGATACCCTGAAAGGACCAGTTCACCCAGGGGCAGATCCAGCAAAGAACAGTAGTCGCGAAGATGAGACCGAAAGTCCGGAGCACTCTCTGGTTCTGTACCTTCCGCTCCCGGGTGATGGTCCCAGTGCAAGGCACCCTAGCCACGGAGAGGTATATGAGGACATAACAGAGGCCAGTAAGAATGGTCGTCGTCCACGATATCGTGAGGATGAAGATGAAGAGGTGGTCGTCCTCGATGAAGGCGATGGCGGACGACAGGCCGAATGATATAGCCCAGGTCACCAAGCAGGACACCAGCATCCTCGGTGTCGTGATGAGGTTCCGGGAGCCGAAGGGGTCAACACGGATGGTGATGAACTGGAAGATGGTCACCATCATGATACTTAGGAGGGACACCAGAAAGGATGTTGCTAGGAGAACCACGAGGAACATGTATACCTGAGGAGGAAAACAAGTAAACGATTATTAAAGGGGAACTTCATTCATGTGCTGTCAGTGTATGTACAAAAAATAAGACAAAGTGTGGAAGTTTGAGCAAAATGGACCATTTTTTACTTTTCAAAGTTGTCATGTACACTCGTGACGGACTTTTTTAGTTGGCAAGCAGGCATACATTGGCTATGAACATGGAGGACTCCATTTTACTTTGTACTCGGAAACTCATATTTTTTTCGTTCCATAGAAAAGTAGACAACATTTTACCTTTTGATCAAGTATGATATGGACATATTCATTCTGCATGCATCTTTTAAGTTGAATCTTGTCGATTTCTTGTCTTCTTGTCATTGACATTAACAAAATGGCATTCTGTGTACAAAGTGAATGGAGGATTCTACATGTTGGCATCTATTTTGTGCTTGTAGGTTATTGCGTTACCATGATGAAATTAAAACAAAACGATCGCAAATGTCCGTCTTGCAGACGGTTTTGAACATTTTAGGGATTTTATGCCCATCTCGACTTGTGGACGATTGGTCGATTCTTGTGCTTTTTCCCCATTGTCAGCAGTGGTCAGTGTAGTGAGCATTGGTGTAGAAGCTCTTCGATCATCCACATGACTAGATAAGAGCTTGCAATCCCCTATTTTTTTCGGAACAAGCCATTTATAATACTTTTCTTTTCCGACGTTGCAAGTTTGCAATTGCTTATTATAACTGTATGAACAAACGGTTGCGGACTCTTATGATTGAGGCGGACGTATTCCACGGGCGGACGGAATTGCCTCCTACACCAGCCCCGATTCTATGCCTTCTAGTTGACAATTGTACGGAAAACTATCCTTCTGTCCACACTAATGATTAAAATGAATTTGACAGATTGCAAACAAGTTTAAAACGTCCAGCAAATATTGGGCCAGACGAACCGCCAGAAAAATAATGTTTTGATTTATAGTAAACACTACGTTTAAACGGTTACTCCAGGCCAAAAATAACTTGGTTTGATTAAAAGCGCAAAAATTAGACGAACATATCAAAAAAAGTTTGAGCAAAATCGGACAATAAATAAGAAAGTTATGAATTTTTGAAGGGTTTTTAGAAATAATTTAAATAGTTATATTTTTAGCANGTTAAAACAATGGTTATCATCCACACGACCGATACCCTGAAAGGACCAGTTCACCCAGGGGCAGATCCAGCAAAGAACAGTAGTCGCGAAGATGAGACCGAAAGTCCGGAGCACCCTCTGGTTCTGTACCTTCCGCTCTCGGGTGATGGTCCCAGTGCAAGGCACCCTGGCCACGGAGAGGTAGATGAGGACATAGCAGAGGCCAGTGAGGATGGTCGTCGTCCACGATATCGTGAGGATGAAGATGAAGAGGTGGTCGTCTTCGATGAACGCAATGGCGGACGACAGGCCGAATGATATCGCCCAGGTTACCACGCAGGACACCAACATCCTCGGTGTCGTGATCAGGTTACGGGAGCCAAAGGGATCAACACGGATGGTGATGAACTGGAAGATGGTCACCATCATGATACTCAGAAGGGATACCAGAAAGGATGTTGCAAGGAGCACCACGAGGAACATATACACCTGAGGAGGAAAACAAACAAACGGTTATTTACGGGGCACTTGATGTGTCAGTGAATGTACAAAAATAAGACAAACAAGCTGTGAAAAATTGAGCAAAATGGGACAAATCGTGCAAAATTTGTGAATTTTCAAAGTTGTCATGTCCATTCCTGACGGACTCCTCGAGTTGACAACCTACTGGCACAAAATGGTAGCGAACATGGAGGAATCTGTTTTCATTGCATGGAAATTCATATTTTCTTCTTTTTTAGTATGATATGGACATATTTATTCAGCATCCTCGATGTCGTGATGAGGTCCCGGGAGCCGAAGGGATCAACACGGATGGTGATGAACTGGAAGAGGGTCATCATCATGATGCTCAGAAGAGATACCAAAAAGGACGTTGCTAGGAGTACCACGAGGTACATGTAAACGTGAGAAGGAAAGCAAGCAAACGGTTATTTTGATTTCCTAACATTAACCTTGTCACCAATCGATAGTAATTCCATTTACTACTGGAAACCGGTAGTCTCTGCACAAAGTCTGTGGAGATTACATAATTCAGTAGTTAATGGCTTATATACCGTCACCGATTTCACGAACCGGCCTACAAGCGAGAGGTGGTTGCACAAAATAGTCATAGCAATTCAATTGAAATAAACGCTATTGAAATAACATAAATTACAGTGGTATGCCATTGTACTTGGCGCTATGTCGGGGTTTATACGTGTTCAAGCAGCGCCCCCGTTGTTTAAGGCCGGTTCGTAAAAACGCTGACGATATTACATAATGCATGAAATGAGCGAGTATCACAAATACATCAGCTTCACCCATTACAGTACAAAAATATTTTTTCGCGTTTAGTAATCATAAACGATTGCACATTTTCATTTTGCAATAGATGTTGAAAATTTAGGGACTTCATGCTCATCTCGACTAGTGGACAATTCTTGAGCCCCAGTTTCCCATTTTCAGCGCAATGGGAAATAGTCAGAAGCTCCTAATCATCCACAAAACTAAATAAGAGCATACACTTCCCTAATTTTTCAGCATCAAATTTGCAAATGCTTATCAATATTGTGGCTGCGTATACTTTTGTGAGTGAGGCGGACGTATTCCACGAACGGACGAAATTGCCACCAACGCCATGGCCCAAATTCTGTGTGTTCTTGTTGATAATATTACGGAAAATGTTCCTCTGTCATGATTAAAATGAATTTGACAGATTGCAAACAACTTTATAAATTCCCAGCAAATATCATGCTAGAAGAAGCGCCAGAAAAATAATGTTGATTTATAATAAATACTACGTCTAATTGAAAAAAGATTGTTGATTGCCATGGTAGCAATAGAATGCCAGTTATCACATATTTACATGCCATTATGCAGTTTCCTCCGGAAGTCCTACAGTTTGTCAAAGCTATTAGAGAAGGGTTAACCTAAATAGCAAATACAACGGAAATATTATGTGTCGTCTAGTGATGCACGGTAAATATTGGCAGAAAAATTAATGTTTGAAATGCTGTCACCGCCGTCACATGCTTTGCTTTTTCCTGCACATCCCTCCATTCCATAATCATGAATTCGTGGTCGTGTAAATGATCAACCCTTAATGTGTAAACAATTACCCTGTAAATATTAGTATGCGATGTCCCTTTGTAACTTTGTTTCAATTTATATTTACTCGATATTGTTCACATTTAATTTTGTTATATTGATATGCTCTTTAAATGGAAATAAATAAATCAAATCAAATCAAGCCGTACAAAGGCGACTCCTGTTGGTTGTGCTTTATAATGTTATTCGGAGCGGTACGCTCGATTCTATAGAAACGACTGGTGACCCTATTCTGCAGGCAATGATGAACTCTGGCGCTGAATCACAGTCACTAATCGTTCGTAGAATCGTACGTACATGTACGAAAGTTGTTATGAAACACAATCCAATATTTGAATTCAATTATCAAATTGGAGACGGAGTGGAGAGGAATGACTCTATCCTAAGCTCAATGATAAACTCAGGCGCTGGGCCCAAGTCACCAGTTGTTCGTAGAGTCGTGCGTACATGTACGAAAAGCTTTATGAAACAAAACCCAGAATTTTGATTCAAAGATCAAATTGGGGGCAGAATGTAAAGGAATTTGTTTCTAGGCCCCGATCACGTAGAAGCCCGGAAGCAATACGATTCAACACGACTCTTTGTTAATTGACAGTTAACTGTCTCAGAACACAGATTCGTGTTGAATCGTGTTCCTTCCCGGGCTCTATGTAATCGGGGCTTTACTCCCTTCCCAGTCTGCTGAGTTGTCATCGTTAGTGAACCCCTTTCAGCACGATGCGACCTCTTTTTTATTTCTTTGCTTCTACCTATAAATTTAACCAATTTTCATGTCCCCCTTTTTTATCTTCTGNATGCCAGTTATCACATATTTACATGCCATTATGCAGTTTCCTCCGGAAGTCCTACAGTTTGTCAAAGCTATTAGAGAAGGGTTAACCTAAATAGCAAATACAACGGAAATATTATGTGTCGTCTAGTGATGCACGGTAAATATTTGCAGAAAAATTAATGTTTGAAATGCTGTCACCTCTGTCACATGCTTTGCTTTTTTCTGCACATCCCTCCATTTCATGATCATAAATGCGTGCTCTCTAAATTCCTAAGATTGAAAGTCAATCTAATAGATTGTAGTCAGGGACCAATCCAAGATCCAATTGAAATTTTTAATCAAATAAGATTGAATTTCAAATCTATTAGATTGAACATTTCAATCCAATTTGGATTGGTCCCTGTCTACAATCTATTCGATTGACTTTTCAATCCTAAGAATTTAGAGAGTGGTCGTTTAAATCAACCCTTTATTTGTAAACAATTATCCTGTAAATATTTGTTGGCGCTCTTTTTAATGTAATTTTGTTTCAAATTATGTTTCCTCGATATTGTTTACGTTTCTTTTTTGTCATATTGTTTTGTTTTTAAGTGGAAATAAATAAATCAAATCAAATCAAGCCGTACAAAGGCGACTCCTGTTGGTTGTGCTTTATAATGTTATTCTGAGAGGTACGCTCGAATCTAGGAACGACTGGTGTCCCTATCCTACACTCAATGATAAACTCGGGCGCTGGACCCCAGTCACCAGTTGTTCGTAGAGTCGTGCGAAAAGCTTTGTAAAACACAACCCGGAATTTGAATTCAGTGACCAAATTGGGGGGGGGGGCGGAATGTATAAAGGATTTTGTTTCTAGGGCCCCGGTCACATAGAGGCCCGGAAACGAAACGATTCAACACGACTCTTTGTTAACTCACTATTAACTGCCTCCGAACATGCCGAACATGCCGAACAAAGAGTCGTGTTGAATCATGCTGCTTCCGGGGCTCTATAATAAGACCAGGGCTTTACTCCCTCCCCAGTCTGCTAAGTTGTCATCGTCAGTGAACCCCTTTCAGCACGATGCGATCTCTCTTTTATTTCTTTGCTTCTACCTATAAATTTAACCAATTTTCATGTCCCCCTCTTTTTATCTTCTGTCATTATCGCATCAATCCGACAGTTGCTCGGTTTGACCTTGCCCGACTCAAAAAGTTCGACGCAATGATGATGAACCGGATCATTCGTTCGGAAGTCATCAGTGGTGCCTCGGAAACTAGGCCTGGTTAATGAATGTATTCCATTCCAAACGAAATATTGTACTTTGTGTCCACCCCCCCCCCCACCACCAACCAAAAAGACTGCAATAAGATTTTCGTCATTGGTAAGTATAAGAATGATAACCGAATCTAGATGATATTTCAAAATATAACAATTATAATATATTACCCAAATTTTGCTAAAGAAATCAATTAATTGGGCTTATGGTAGACCATGGGAAAGCGTATCATAAGTCGGTTTCTTCTACGTTTTGCCATTTGCATACAACACTTAGATGAAGGGGTTTCTGACATACATGCTTTACAATATCTATATTTCCCCCAAATCAATGAGGCAAATCAAACAATTTAAAAGAATCCAAGATATTCTATACAATCTCATACCCTTATACCATGATTTAAATGATCATCTATTTTTTTAGATATCGTTTCAAAATTCTGACTGTAATATTTGAAAGCCATAAGTTTTTCACCCCATTTTGAACTTTCCCTTTTGTCCAAAAATATTACTCTAAGACTTTTCAATTGAAACGTTCAATATGGTGAATCAGTAAAATTGTAATTTTATGTCTTTTAATGTAACAATAAATACCTCGTATGTTACTAAAAATTTCATTGATTTGCTCTATGAAATATAAGCGCGTCAGGAGTCCTCTCCATCGAAGTTTTTAGATTAAAAGTGGGTTTTTCCTTCATTTTGTTATTGTGCAAACTTAGAACAAACAGATGACATTAATAGAAACATCCACATTACTCTGTGACCACTGAACCAAATTAAAGGAGGTTTTCCATCATTGTTATTATTATTGTCATCATTATTATTCACTTGGCCTTTAATAATCTTGTTTCCTATAAACACATTTTTTTTTTATTTTTGCCCTTATCCTTTGATATTTTTCATCAACCCCCCCCCCCCCCCCCCCTTCAACTTTAATAGTCATGGGCCCCTGCACTGAATTCATACTTAAAATTGAAAACAAAAATGAATTTATTTTTCACGAGTATTGAATAATAAACAGTGATTTATTTTTTCCGGATCACCTAATTTGTGAGTATAATAAGGAAATTGAAAACATATAGTCTCTATAGAAATATGTACCTGTCAACCGATTCAAAATGTTTCCGGTTGACTAAATTGCTTCATACACTTATTATTCTGTATTGGCTTATATGGAAATGTTTTATATCATTTGCTGTTTGACCAATTAATTTTAGAATGTACCCTATATACATGATTATGTATGCCTATAATTCCATTACACACTTGAGTTCGCTATATACACTGCTAATACACCAATTTGATACTACTGTTATCTTCATAGATATTGATATATTTAGAAAAAATGTATAAGCAAAAAATGAAAAAATGACAAATATGATATAGCGACGTAGAATGCTCGTTATTTCGAAGGTTCGTTATTTAAAAAAAAGATACATGTATTTTGGCTTGTGTGTTTGTAAAAAAAAAGTGTCAAAGGGGTTCGTATGATTGGAACATTATTTTGTGACATTGTTTCAAACGTTCGTTATTCCAAAATGTTACTGGTTGGTGTAAAAACAAACAAAGCATAGACTACTCTTCAGAATCGGGAAACTTGGTCAATTTTCCGAAAAACATTTCAGATAATGTACATTTACTCCTGTTTTCGGAATATAAAACCGAAACTTCAGGATTAAGAACTTTCAAAATAATGAGCTCCCTCACTTCAGAATGATGAACCTTAGGTCCTAGTCACATAGAAGCCCCGAAAGAACACGATGCAACACGACTCTTTGTTCAATCAACTATTACATGCCCCTGTTGAATCGTGTTGAATCGTGTTGATTCGTGTACTGTCAGGTTCTATGTAACTTGGGTATGAATAGAACATTACCTCATGGGGAGGTTCGTAGTACTTGAAAGACTCAAAGCACACAAACACAACGGCACCGCTGAGATCGGCCAGAACCAGATTACAAGGGAAAATATGATGTCGCTTGCGAAGTCGATAATGACATAGAAGCGTGATCAATGTGGCCGTCATCAACACCATGGCGACTGCCAATGTAAAAACTTTGGTAGTTTCCAACGGGCGAACGCAGCTAGCGTGTCCTCCATCGTCGTCATCATCCATCGTGATCATCGACGTCGTCGTGACGAGATCGTCGCTGATTGTAGCCATAATGGATGCTGATGCCAAAGCATCACCTCTCAAAGAGGCGTCCATTTCTCCCGCCTTTCTCAATTTAATGTGGAAACGTCACTCCCCGCGTTAAACTGGTCGCACCCCGATTACGGCGTAATTGGAATGAAATCAGCGGATAAGAGGATGACGAGGGAAGGCAACGGAGTGGAAGTCACGGAAAGTCGGTGGGTTTAATTGGTCGTCGTCCGAGTGAACCGTTTCGTGATGAAAACAAAATCACTCACTCCCTTTGCGGCTGGGATAACAGGCGATATTGATGAAAATCACTATCAGGGCAAACGACTGTGAATGCATTGGGATGACCAGGTTCGCTCCATTTTCTCGTTTTACCAATTAATAACGGACAGCTATACAGACGTCTTCTCCTGGGGGGCCCGCCTGCCCTCTTAGCAAACATCTAATGTACATCGTATAAGAAAGGAGCACAGGCAAGCTTATAACGCTTATTAAGATCGATTTCCTTGGCTTGGAAGTAAATCGAGAAACGCAATGTTATTTCCGAGATGTTCCATCCAGAGATGGTCTAATTACACCACACCGATGCATTTGTGACAAATCCTGATTGGAAATCTGCAGTCCATTGAATCATCACGGTCGCAATATCTGAAAGTTAAAATAAAAACCAACATTAGTTAAAAAAAAAAAAAAACGGCACGTTTTTCATTCATGCATTTATCACAATCGCCAAATGATACGTCATACCAGGGAGTATATCCTATTTCCTCTGGTTATACTAAATTCTCTCCTGTAGCTATATATTTACACCGCGATCGCCTCACTGTATTTATAAACAGTATCTGTTTTTAGCTCAAAGATATAAATATATGATACTAAACAGAGCTATAAATATGTCAATAGTATCTTACCCAACCTACGAGATAGTTCAACGGGAAGTACGAGCGAGGTCATAAACCAAATCATTGGGTTCACGGAGCGTCAGATTTAATGGCAACAGTTGAATACAAATTCTTATCGTAATAGTAAAGCATGCTGGCTTTTCAATTTAGAATGAAGAGACCTGGGAGGTGTTTCATCAAGATTTGTCGCAGCGACAAGGAGTCATTTTCCGACAGTTCCCATAGCAACTGTCAGCGATAGTGCTTTTCATCCAATCACAATCAAGGGATTAGTCAGCGCTGACTAATTGTCTCTGCGACAAATCTTGATGAAACACCCTCCTGTTCAAGAGATAATGCAACAAGTAGCGTGTGACGGGTTGGCTATACGAGGGGCAATAGCGCACACGTCCACTGTGCGGAGTGCTCAGGGCGATTTGCATCATTATCAGATTATTACCCTCGTTTTAGCCTGGCGTACATCAGCACACTAGGCATTTCACGTAATCAATATTCCTGCCAGGTACCCATTCACCTCACCCTGGTTGAGTGCAGCACAATGTGGATGAATTGCTTGCTGAAAGAAATTAACGCCATCTGTTAGATTCGAACCCACAACCCTCTGGTTGAAAGGCTAGAGTCAGAACTACTTCACAACGGGGCCTCCGTTCCCTGCTAAATATCAATAACTGTATTTTCAATTAATACCAAATGTAATTTGTTTCCTTTCTTTTGACACGGTAACCCCTTCAGTATTCGGAATGTTTTCACTGGCGCCCTAAACATCAGATAAATGTTCATACAATTTTATATTTGGCGCCGTGGTGTAGTGGTCATGACTCTCGCCTTTCAACCAGAGGGTCGTAGGTTCGAATCCCACCCATGGCGTTAATTTCCTTCAGCAAGAAATTTATCCACAAAGCTGCACTCTACCCAGATGTGCTTGGGGACCGGTAGGAGACAGCAGCACATTATCTGATATGATGTGAGCGCCTATTTGGCTGCCTAGATGCTAAAGCTTGAATTGGCATCCAGTGACCGGGTAAGAAGCGCTTTGACCAGTCAAAACTGACCAAAAAGGCGCTATATAAATCCACAATATTATTATTATTATCAGTATTATCATTATTATGAAGCTTTTAGTAATAATAATAACTTTACAACATTGCAAACTTCCGTCAAAAATGCAACTAAAAGTGTAATAAATATTTTTCTTGGAGATGCTCTTAAATGTCATCTACCTTCAGTGCCTCTTTAAAAATTTATTTTTCATTCATGACTTGCGCCAAAATGAGCGATTACGATAATTGCTCCCATTCAAGGAAACTTCCAAGAAGTCATGAATTTATGAGGCTTAAATGATAGTGTCAATATTGTAGTCACAATTTTCTTATAGCTCTTATTAATCTGATTAGTCTATGTGTGCATAAGAAATAATTATAAGCATATGGAATTATGAACGAATGAATTAATTACCATTCAACAACAGTAAAAATAACTAACGTTTCAAAATATCAATGCATATAATGATAGGACCCTACATAAATAGCAACAAAGCTTCTGTGGCGTAGGACCCCAAATGGCAAGAACAAATTAGTATACCGAAATTATTTAAAACAGTGCTAACTATACAGATTTACAATTATTAAGGATCATTTAAATTATAGAGCACACCGTCAGCTTGATGACTTAATAACTGATTGCAATTACTCAAATGACATAATTGATATCACTTATTGATCTGATTTATTTGTTGATTGGTTCATATTTTTCTTCTTCAGTCGATCAAGTGAATTATTTCTTGTTTGAATTATTTGAGAATGTTTTTTTTTGTGGACTATTTTGATTGCGTTGCTTATGTGTCTTTGGGAGATCTGTTCCCATGTAATGAAATGTTAATGTTGTCCTTAATGAACATTGTGATCTAATCCTAAGGTACATTTACATTCTCAAAAAAAAAATCATTCTTAATGAATTCAAATCGGGGTATTCTTTTTCCAATTACCTCTTTCATGTTCTAATGATCGTTCCATCAACAGATTAACGTGATTAAAAAGCTGTCAGCTAGCCGCTCAAAGGACCAAAGCCGGAACATGAAACATGAGGAAACGATTTTAATTAAAATGTAAAAACTACAGTGATCCATGACAAACAAGAACCGAAACCGAGACCTTAAATTCAAATGATGAGACATTTCAGATTCCTCACACTTCTTGCATATAATCTAAAAAGAAACAAATAAATTGTATACGTTCACGTTAAATAGTAGATT
>BQKZ01003282.1:51621-62587 GCA_036244855.1 Temnopleurus reevesii
TCCATAGGGATTGTGTTGAAGCGTACGTGCGCTTATTTGGGCGCGCATTTAACCTAAGTGCGCGCCATGTGCGCGCCATAGACAAACTGCATGATGTTTGGTGGCCGGAAACCGGCCCATGGCCAGAAACCGGTCCTCGTGCGGTACTGCTTTGCACCACGAAATATGGTCAGGCAATCGCAATTGGCGTACTGCAATGGGTTTTAAAGGGGAATTTAAAGGTAGAATACTTCTTTTTCAGCCTAAAATTTGACTTTCCAAGATTGTTGTGTTATGCTGAAGAGAACTCTAAATGTTAAAACTCATCACCAATCACCAATCAATTATTAAAGCACAAAGAAAGATTGTTCATGATGAAAAGCGCATATAATTCTTTTATTCGAGGCCTCAGATTAATAGACTTTGCGTTCAAAATTCAAAACAGCTGTTGATTGAATGTCCGTTGAACTGTTGACCCGAGCACGAGATTCTCTCTCGCTGCGTATTCCGCATATGCTCTGTGTATGTGGCAGTGTATTGAAATTCATGCTAAACATTCACGAACAGGGCTGTGTGTGTGAGCGTCATTGAGGTAATATGCGCTGGCCGTATCGCGATACCGTTGGCATGATACGATGAGAAAGAGGACAGACAATGAAATAGATATTTATTTAAATTAAATGTCATAGACTACTAATAACTAAAATATTTAATTGAGATTATTATTTTGGTATGTCCGAGGTACAGAACAAGTTGTATAAAGCATAATTGTACAGTAAAGTATGTAAATATAGTTTTCAACCTCTAATGTAGTCTGAGAATCTTTTTTTAAAGAATTTTCAGAAATGAAATAAATTTTTCTTTGGTGAAAAGAAAAAAAATGTTTTAATTTCACTTTATCTTCAAAAATTCTTTTCACAAAGGTTCTCAGGCTAACGTTAGGGTGTAACTTAGTTAAAATTATTGTTAAATCTGTCTCCAGACTTGGTCTACACTGTAACTCATTTGTAAATGGCTCCCTTTTAATCTGTATGGAAGTTAGACCCATCTTGTTTTAATGGCAAATTAATTTAAAAAAACTATATTCTTGGACTCTCTAATACTATAGATGAGGTATTGGTATCGAATTTGTACAGAATGTACACTGTAAGCACAGCAGTTGGTACTTCATAATGAAACACGGAAACTGAATAAAGACGTAGCTTTGTGTGAATCTGTGCATCTACTGCATGTGGACACCGGGGTACGTACATGATATGTATTAAGGGTTTACTGAAGAACCCATTCTCTATTTTAAATGGCAAGCTCTTTTATGTTCTTCCTCATTATTCAAATCATGCTGAGTTGTTGTAGGGAACTTGAGATCTTCTTATTTCACGTTGAATGGGCATTTGGGTCATTTAATGACCCTCAAAAATAAAGACAAACTCAGACTCTTTGTAACGGTCCCCTGTTGGGTTGTACTACTCTAGAAATATTATGGATCATCACTTTTAGATTTTATACAAATTTCTAATTTAGATTTCATATTGTGTCAAAATATTTACCAAATGTAACTATTTTGATTGTCATTAAAATGCACTGTCATTAATTTATCACCATGATTTCAGCTATTGAATGAAATCTCTCACTCCAGTACCCTTCCTGAAAAAGTAGTACAATTAAAGGTAATCCATAACTTTTTAATGGAGTATATCTATTCCATTCAGGGGTTGTTTTACTCAGATACTTTTAGTGGTAAACCTTTGGATGTTAAATTGTTCTTTGGGTTTAATTTGGTTGTGTGTGAGATGTTTTTCTAGAGATTCATACTGTAAGAAGAGATGCTCTTTCCTTCAAAGAAGAAAATCTGCAACATGTCCAATTTCCGGGGGGGGGGGGGGGGGGTAGTCTTTTTCATGGGAATTACAATGTATGGTTGAGACTATTTGGTGGAAACAGACTTTAAATGGCCACAGGCATTCCAATTGGGGTTCCAGTATACCCCTGGGTACCACTCTACATGAATGTACTGCCATCTTATGCCCATTTTTAGATAGAGTTTAGATATGCATGAACCACAATAACGGAAATGGTAAAATTGTCCCAATGAATACATGTAAGCAACATGGTTTTCTGAAGTGTTTTTTATCATCATGTACAGTTTTTAATCATCATAATTTACAGTACTGTAACGCTTCTTTTTTTAAAAGAAAAAAACCCAGAAAATATAAGGGAAAATTCACAGAGCTAAAGAAGAAATGACTCAACACATTGGTACAAAAAGTTGCGTCCGTTTTAGTCTTTTTTTTAATATTTTAAAATGTTCTCCCACAATAATAGAACTGTACGTTAGCTGACCACATGTAGCTGATATTAGATTTTCAAAAAACATATAATATACAGTGTAAGTGGGCTATTTAGAACATAATTAGAAACAACATTTAGAAACAACAACACTTCCACAGCTTTCAAAATCACTTTTGGGATTATTGATTATTCTGCCATCTGGTAAGTTTTTGATGAATATGCTGCTGAATTATGTATAAAAACACAAATGCTTTTACACATGAGTATTATGTGTGAAACCATTAGTACTGCGGTGTACATATATACACGTTGGTTGGTTGGTTGACTTTATTTATTCACGGTAAAAACAAAATACAATGTATGAATCAATAAAAGGTAGTTTTTTTCACATGATAAAATATATTAATAGTCATCTTTGAATGAGATGGATCAATGTGATGACACGGTTCTGGGATAACAATTTCAATCTGTGTGAAAAAAAAAAAAAATAAGTAAGCAAATATGATTCCGCAAAGTTAAACAGACTAATTTTTCTCCCGGTTCACCCTAAGTGTTCCTGTTCATTCTGTTGTACAGTACAAACAGTTTCAGTTGGATCCTTTGTTTGATTCTAATGGACTGAGTAGAAATTCTTCCCAAGTTTACCGAACCACAATAATTTTCCCATTCTGCAAACAAGTGTCAGTTTACATACCGATTCACCATTCATTTCAACATTTGTTTTTGTGTGGGACAGTTTACTTTGATTTGAATGAAAATGGGTTTGACCATTTGCCCAACCCACTATGCTGCATGAACATACCTGTAGATTGCAGTCATGCTGTAGGTTCACAGACATTGATGTGCTTTCAGTGGGTGGAGAAAAATACACTGATCAAACTGTGAAAATTTGAGAAAAATCTGAGAAGCGTTAAAAAATTACGAATTTTCAAAGTTTTGATTTCTACCCCTCATGGGCTCCTTAAATTGGCAATCTACCTGCAAAACAGGCTGACAACATGGATAACTCTCCATTCACTTTGTACAGAGAATTTTGCATTTTCTAAAAGTTTTACTTCTTATCTTCAAATATGAAATGGACATAATGATTCTGCATGCATTTTGGGATGAATCTTCTCGAGTCCTTATCCTTTGCTGTAAAAGGAACAATGTGTGAATTTTTGTGTACAAAGACTGGAGAGTTCTCCATTTGGCAGCCATCTTAGTTGTGTGTTTTGCCCATCAGGGTGGAAATCAAAACTTTGTAAATCCATAACTTTTGAATGGATTGTCCGACTCACAGTTTTTTCACAGTCAAATTTTCACAGTTTGATCATTATATTTTTCTCCACCCTCTGAGAGAACATCGATGTGTGGGTGAAGTTCCCCTTTAAGGTTTCAGAAACTCTGACAGTCCTACAGATGCACATCAGTAGCAGTAGGTCGTACATACGTGCCCATACGTTCTGTCTTTGTGCTGCATGTGTAAGCTTCCATACATGTAGGACTGTTATACATTTAGTTTCTGTAACCTTAGTGTTTCGGCTCTAAGAGTGAACCCCACTATTAACCATATTTCAATTCTTTTGTCCTATGCCAATTTAAACACAGACTCTATTAACCATCAGAGTCCTTGTTGTGTACACAGAAACTGTTTGAATCCATATTGAAGATTTAGCCATTCATGTTTGAAAAAAAACTTTGAATTACTTCATGAAAATGCCCCGTTTCTTCAATCAATTATTTTGGGTTTTTTTTCTAATGTGAGATTTCATGTTCAAATGGTTCATCAAGATAACATAATTAGTTCCTAGCAGGGCATCAATTATAGAAGACCAGGTATTTGATCCCCAATTGGCTCCAGTGCCCAATTAAATGGCCTTTGATATTTTTTTTTTTTTTTTAAATATATGCACCATATTAAAGAGCGGCATTGCCCTTAGAATATTGAATTTATCTTTCTTGCTCCAGTATTTGCTAAAGTATTTATTTGTGATATTTGCCCAGTACACACATCAGGACCCAACACCATATTACATAACCACATTGTACTTCAATTGTTTGCTGTGACGTACATACAGTCTCTGGTTTGACCTAGTTTCTAGTACTGGGTATATGAATTGATCATCTGTTATTGTGTGAAAAAAACTATGGTACGAGTCATATCATATTTCTGCATTCTATTATTGATTTTAGAGCTGCTGACGGTTTGTGGTTTGTTTCAGACTGCCAGGAATTTTTTTTTGTTCAATTTGATTATAAAGAATGCAAATTGATTTATATCTGCTATTTGAAAAGTCTCATACATATAGGCCTATACAGTGTATGCAGTATTTTTTATTACTATTTTGACTTAGTTGAAAATTATTTATTTAATTTATTCATTTATTCTTATTGTTTTAATTTTCTTCTTATTTCTTTTTTGTTTTTTTTTGTTTTTTGTTGTTGTTGTTTTTTTTTTTTTGGGGGGGGGGGGGGGGCGTAATATGTAATTCAGAGCTGTAGGCCTACTCTTCAAGAAGACCTATCTTTCCAAGAATAGATTTATGCGCGTGGGGCATTTTTGTGATGTGTTAGAATCCAAATCAAATTTTGACATTAAGCATACAGTATGTGATTCATGTAAATTTTGAACTTGAACTTTTACACAGAAAATAATGTATGTACTTATAAAGTATCCTTTTATAAGTCAGTATTATAAGGAAGAGGAAAGGGAGTATAATTAATTAGGACAATAAAGTTTTCATAAATTTGATTAACTCGCAGATTACTTTTTCAAATGGGATATCATATGCTTACATCTTCATGTCACATGTTGTATAGTCTTTTTGTTTGGTCTTTCTCAGACAATAGATTATACTAAAGAAACTGAAGCCCTCGAGATGATTCAGCATATTTATCTCCGCTAAGGCGTACCCAAAACTGAATCTGACCTTCCCTTTGCAAATTTGCAGTCGTTGTATAGTTTGGTGTGAACATGGTACCAGTCGGAAATTGTTCCGTTGTGCTCCTCCTTATAAAATTGTCTCATAGTTCCGTTGACAATCGATTAAACTTGAAATAGGCAATAATGTTATTTATCGTGTTTGATGGTTGCTAGTTACCTGATATACATTCATGCAGTGAAATCTTTAAAAAAGTAAGATAACGGAACAGTGGTTCAGGATGTACAGTGTATGTGAGGGCAATTTGAATCCCTACTGATTTTGCCTGTGAGACGGTGTGCTGGTGAAAAAAATACAATCTACAGCATCATTTCTATTTTATGATAGATCCATTTCTTGGTCAATGTTATTCAAACAAAACATGAACATACTCTTAATTTTTCATTGAAAAAGTGTATTATATGAATAATTTTAGTGCATCTCACAAATGAATTAAATATACACGTATATATGAAGCCCTACCCCTCTCCAGACTAACCAATACCTTTAAAGCCCAAGTTAAGTTTTGGTAAAAGCGAATATTGTTGTCGCCAAATTTTGTCTTCAAATCTATTAGATAAAATATAGAATCATCAACATGTTGCACAAAAGATTTTGCAAAAAATTAACAAGTTTTGGAAAAGATATAACCTAAAATGTGCAAAATATATACGTGTCGTGTCCCACGACAATAAATCAATATTTTCTTTCTTGATAAAGGGCAACTTCTCATGCAAAGAATTGGATGAAAATTTCAGAATGTTATTGTTGTGTATATATCTTTTTATCATTCTATTGTCAAATCTCGGAAATAAATTGGCATATGCCCGATATCAAGCAAACTATTGTGAAAACCAAGAGAGGGCGCTAGATATGAGTTAACGGTCAAATTCAAATTTTTCAAAAGAATCAGTTCGTAAAAAATATGCTATGGTCTCAAAATGTGTATAAGAATTATATGTCATGATTAACATCCCAAAAATTCACATTTCTAAATCTTTACCAAAACTTTACTTGGGCTTTAAGACATTTTTTAGCTGTCAAGTGATCAGCAGCGCAATAAGATTCACTTTATTTTGCTGGTCAGATTATCTTGCCAAATGTTAACAAATTTTGTTCTCGTTTTGGAAAACCGAGTCACAAACCATTTCTCTTATGATTTGAGCTATATTGTTCACTGAAATACACATAAAGTATAATATCAATTCAGTCTAATTCGTAAATCATTGCGATCAATGGCTATATTTGTTTAAAATTGCTATTGTTATATTGATTCTTCTTCAAGAGTTTGAGTGTTTGAAGATGTATCGGTGCCAAGCTGCGAGAACACTTTGGTATTAAATGTTTTATATTTACGGAAATGGTAGATCTGTCAGACTTCGCCCTTATAAAGCATTGTATATATCTAGTGAACTCTGCTGACCGAATAATCAGAATATTTTTGATATGCTAGTCAAGAATTTTGTCCCCAAAATGTGACGCCTGAACTTTTGAACTTCATTTTGTCTTTGTGAACCGTTAGTCCTTGGCCATCGCACTACATGTACATACATATTTGAATTCAGGAACAAATATAACCCTTTTTTGTTTACTTTCCAAATACTCAAGTTATTTCCTCTGTACAAATATTTAAAAGAAAATTAATTCAAATACGGTCTTTGAATATACATGTAGAAGTATTACGCATATTGAGCTTTTTAGACCTCCTCCCTTTTAAACAATCACGTAAATTTCCAATGACATCAGTCCAAATCGGTAATGGTACGGACATACAATTTTGCTCCAAAATTCTTGAACCTCGGCTTTTAATCCGCCCTTCATTCTTTATTAAATCCACTTCAAATCATCACATGATTATGACCGAGTTGTGTATGAAGCATTGCTATTGCATATTCCCCAAATGTTTACATTATATTGATTTTAACCGGCAGGAATTTATTCTTCTAAATGCAGAAGCGCCTACTTGGCAGCTATGCTATGGCCGGGTAATTTAGACAATTTGTCTCGCGCCTCTGAATAGGTGACTAGAGAGATGGCGTGTTTAAATGCTATATATTATTATTATTATCTAGTGTTTCCAGCATTCCAATTGAGTGGTAATGCTCCTCAACCATTTGGTTTTATATTTTTAATTTCATCATTTGACCAAGGTAAGTTATAGTAGCTGGCGCACGTCATGGAAAAATATAGTTTAGCCTCAACTCTCCATCATATATGTATTCAACTTACTATGCCGAAGTTGAATATGTTACCTACCTACCTACCAGGTTGGCTAATCTGCCGAGACCTAGTATGGATCCTCCAGTTACTCCTGTCCATCATGATATTTTTTAGTTCGTCTGTGCCAACTGCTCCAGCGTCTGCTTTTAAAGTGTCAACATAGGTCTTGTGCTTTCTGCCACGTCCCTGTCGCCCATGCAGTGGTTCCCATAGAATGAGGCCACTTGCAGCCAACTCTGGATGTCGATAGCCGTGTCCAGCAAGTTGCATCCTTCTTCTTGCAACTTTGTCTCCAACTTTGGGTAGATTACCATATATATGGTCTTATTTGGCATATGTTGCTTCCAGTTGATGTTCAACACTGTCCTCAGCATTCTTGTATATGTTGGGACTAAAGAAATAGCTATGACTTAAAGAAAATTAAACTTATGTGAAGTAAAAAAAAAATATGGAAAGAAGAAGTCCTGAATGAGATTTGACTTACATGTAGAAATGCCAGGTTAGCTTTTTAGGCACGTTTGGCTGTATAAATTTGAAAACAACTTTTCTTTAAAAGAGTTACAACATTTCTTTTATTTTAGAAACAAGTTTTTAGGAATAATTTGTGTTCATATGCTCTCAAATTTTCTTAGAAGTATGAGTAAACCAAACAAAGATATAATTAGTTTCCTAATATCATGTGCTTTCTGACATTCAAACAAATTTTGTGTCAGGGATAAATGGAACCTCCCTGGTTGTATATACATACATGTGTTTTCTTCTGTATACTTCTATTCATGCGTAAATACATTAATGTTCAGATACACGCCCCACTGCTAAATGAGTCCTGATCCTCAAGTGATATTTGCTTTGTACTTGTGCCAGGCAGTGCCACTATAATCTTTTATTGTGATTCACATGTCCGGCGACCAACCCAGCCAAACCGTGGGATGACATTCATAATTTGCCTTTTATATACCTCGACTGATTGATAGCGCTTGGCATTGAATTTGAAGCTTCAGTGGGTTTGGTACAAGTGTAGTTTAGTGGATCCTAATGCATACAGTGCAAATTGTTAGGCTGTTGTAAATCATGCGTTAGACACTTTGAATGTGCATTCGTCAATCGTTTTGACTTGATCAACAGTTTATGAGATATTGTTTTCACTTTTGGTGTGTTGTCACTTGCAGCTTGTTGAGATAGTCAGTTCTGGGGAGTACTTTGGAGGATACACAAGAATCTGAGAAATTCCATGTAAGTTCTATTTTATCAAAAATGTTTTGACTCAGACTATTTTTCATTTTGGATGAGATAAATTTGAATTGTTTGAAAGGTAAAATTCTTTAGGCAATCTGAAATTCTCTTGTTTCAGTCATTGCAAGTACATGAGTAGTTATAGGCTTATTTGTGATCCAGGGGCTCCAGAGCCATTTTGGGGGCATGTAATTTTTTAATATTGTCATTTTAATATTGTTGCTGGGGTTAAATCCACATGAAGTATAACATTAATAATGCAATAATAATTCCTCAAACACTTTATCTGCCAAAATTGCATTTTCTCCATCTTCTGTTTACAAGTATAGTTTTTGTTTTGGGGGTTTGGTTTCTGTTTTTTGTTTGTTTTTGGTTGCAGCTCAGTTTGCAATTTGTTTGCAGTTCTGTTTCTGAGTTTGAATATAAATAAGATTAGATCTCTATGTTTGAATAACCATATTATCTGCAATAATAGACCCAAATCCACAATTTCAAAATTCATTACTATTTATTGTCAATTTATCTGGATTAGAAAAGTACACATACTACTGAGTCCTGGATCATGATTTTGATACTAGTCTTGTTATCTGGACACAGCTTCCAGTACAGCACTGAAAAATTAGGCTAAATTGGGTATACATTTACAGACTAGCGTAGATCTTAAATTCAATATTGCCTCTCACAGTGCATTCCCTGTTGTCTTGTTCAGTCTTCAGATTGCCTCTGATTTCTAGGCATCTGGATCATTCTATGTTGCTCAACAAGAAAGATTGACTGATCGCAACATCAAGATGCATATGTTTTGGGACCCCTGCCATGAACATTTCCGATATCCATTTATGTGGGAATCATATTAGCAGTTATTCTTTCTTGTACTAGAGCAAGTAAAGAGGGGCTGATTGGTTTAAACGACACCCCTCCCCCTCCCCCACCCCTTTTGTGAGACCAGAATAAAAAGTCGACTGGATTGGACAGACAAGTTATTTCTCACCTCTCTGTGGCTACATTTGTTTTCTCAAGGAAATTTGTCACCCCCTCATCCCCGCTTAAAAATCCCCATCCCCCCCTGCTAAAAGAAAAATCCCCCTAGCTGTTTCAATTTATGGCTCAAGCCATTTGGTCTACTTTTCAGGTGGCACTTGGTCTATTCAAGGCTATAACAGTTTTCGTCCCTGATATTTATTCACATGTAAAAAAAACCCCCAAAAAACAGACCTATAACTGAAGTTTAATATAGGCCTACCAGAATGTATTTATGCAACATAATATTCAATAGGGCCTAAATACAGGAAATGCAATGCCATAATTTTTCTTCTTTTAAATTTAATTGTGTATATAATACCAAGTAGTTCTATGATTTTATACCAAATGTAATAAAAATCAGCGCACATACAATTTTGCATTTAGCAGGGCAACATTTCGTATACTTGAAATACATTTGATATTGCTCTGATAATAGTACAATGAAATATTGCGCTGTCATGATGATTGAAAAACAACAATTAATGTTTTGAATAGTTTGTGACTGTGGTCAATACAAATCAAACTGTGAGTACAATTCAGTATCAGGCAGTTTATGTACATTTTGATAAGCTTTTTTTGCTGTGTCATTGTCTCTGATTTGAAAAATCCTATTTGAAGATTTAGCTTTTAAACCAGATAGATTTGGCCTTATTTTTTGACAAGTAAAGATCAATGGAATTTGTTCAAAATTTCACGCTATGCAGTGAACAGAGATCCTAGGTACATGTACATTTGTATAACTCTGCCTAAGTCAAATCTCTGGCTATCAAGAAAATCTGTTTTACTTAATTTGAATTTAGAGAAGGTAGATAAGACATGTTTTATGTATTTTTTTTCCTAAAATCACATTACATCTACTTCAAGGAATTTGATTTTATTGGCAGAGTTGATCGTGGTGTGTACACAAACTTTGTTTACAATTCCTAAACTTACAATCCAGTGCAGTACAAAAGGTGAATTGTTGTATTTACTCTACAGTACTCTACAGTAACTTAACTTTGAACTTTAGAGTCTATTTTCATTTTTGTTCGAACGGAAAGCTTCAGGCACAGGCCATTAATGTGCTTTTAATGGTGCTTCTGAAATATGCTCTACAACAAGCTACCGGGTATGTTCATCATGAATTTTGTGACCAGGCCATTAAATTTTTTACATTAAGTTTGGAACGTGAGGCACAAAGTTTGTGACTTATGATGCAAAGTTTGTAACAAGAGATGCAAAATTTATGACCCAGGGTACAAAGTTTGTGACCAAAGGACTAAAAAACCACTTTATAATTATAATAATATTGGCATTTATATAGCACTCTTTTTAATACA
>BQKZ01003283.1:0-18996 GCA_036244855.1 Temnopleurus reevesii
AGGGCAAGCAATGAAGGCCAATTAATTTCCATATTTCACAAGAAACAGTGGATTATGTATTTCAGTTGAATTAGCTGGAATTCAATTTCAATGGTCAATATATAAGAAAAACTGCAGGGGTAACGTTTCATTTCCGCACAAAAGTCGATATTTATCCGTTTTAGTTTGTAGCGCCCCCCCCCCCTTTTCCGTCGAATATATAATGCAAATGTTCCCGTCTCTATTTGGTTGACCATGACACAATACATGTATTTGGCATTCTAGGTCCTTTTTGGTCTCCAAGGCAACTGACCTTCGGACATCATTTGGTTCAAGTATATTCTTTGGTAATTCTTAGATCTTGCTTGGTAACTCAAACATTGTACACGAGCGTCATGTCATAAAACAGAAAACCAATAAGAGTTTGTTTGCCATATTGGTTTAAGTCAAATTCACAATGTTGATAATGTCCCATAGCTCAATATCTCCCTTTCTTGATGAAGATAAAATGACTGATCATTTATTGAACATATTAACTGATTTAAAAAAAAACATTAGCACTATAATTCATTTTCATTCATGGAGACACTAGATAAGCCACAGGCGATGTTACGTACGTGAATATTCAAACCAATTATTGACGGAGGGAAAGGGGCACAGAAAAGGCATTAAATTGTTCTTTTACCCTATAGATTACTTGGATCGAGAGTCAGTCGGGGACTTATCCAAAACTGGATTGAAAATTGCAATCATAGATAAGGATCAAACTCTATTAGCTTGATAATTTCAACCCATTCTAGTGGTATCTTCGGATATGGTTCTCGTCCCGTTCTTTGCGGGCACCAAAAGAGGCAACACAAAAATAAAACTTCTTGGTCACCCCGTTTTCCGACTCTACCCTTGCATATACCATTGTCAACCATCGGCTTATCATGCCCCAGCTCTGACAGAGTATTCTGTATGCCATTGCTTTATACACAAACAGCTGAAAGCAACAATCAGCCAATTTCGAAAGTACCCCCAGTAAAAGCCTCCTACATCAATATGAATTATTCAGAAAAAAAATGTCCTCTGCCTTTCCGACATCCAATCAATTTGGGACGAAATTAAATTATCTGTCAGTTGGGAATGGGTATACTTTTCGATCATCACCTTGGTGATAGTGGCATTTCTCATTAAGATCTGATCAAATTAATCGGGGGGGGGGGGGGGGCTGGAATCATGAAAAGCCTCTTCCATAAGTTTAGATTGATTGCAATATTTAGCCTAGCAACGCGCGAGATTGTATCATATTTTCAAATTATAAATCAAGTGTGGGAAATTTCGAAAGTCCAACCAATAATGAACACATGCCCCATTTTGTATTGAATTTAGCCCAACGCCTCATAGATAATCAAGTCCTCGTGCAGGCAATGGGATGTCAGGATTTATGAACGCAATATGAAAGTTAAATATTCTAGATTTCATCATAAATTTAGTAGTAACAAAGACATGATTTTTAACATGCATAGACCCCATTATTAAAGATGGAAATAAAATAAAAACGCATATGACATTGTCTGATGCGTGCTGTTGTAAGTTCCACGATAAGACTATATTTACTTATATTTTGATTATGATTGACCTGATTGTTTTAAGATTATCCTGGTTTTGGTGAATGAACTTGTTATTTCTTTCTCTCATGTTTTGTTCCGACCCCAATCTTTACACCATGATTTCATTCTCGTTGAAATTTAATATCTGTGACATTGGACCCCCATGTCTCCTGGATGTCAAGCATACAACTGTTTTCCGAATCGTCTTGATATACAAACATCTGACCTGACCCGACCCAGAAAACAAATGCTTTATTTATAGGTGACATGTTTGAAATATCCTTGATACCCGGAAAGTATGTTTGCACATGTGACACACTTCTTTCTAGTTTACATTATAATAATAGAAAAATACACATCACTTCTGCCCCGATTATGAATTCTTATGAAAAAGCATTAACACTCATGGTGATAAACTAGGGGCCTGTAACATAAAAGAGATACAATTAATAGAAAATTAATCGTATCTTCATGATACACGTTCTGTGATAGACTTACGATTGATATTTATCGTAAGTTCAATGGCATCTTTGATATGTTACAGGCCCCAGATAAAGCGTCAATTGCATTTACTTTTACTCCCCGTTTAGGCTTTTATTTCACGTCATATTTATTTCTCTTTAAATTTGTTTGCTTGTTTAATCTCAAAGTTCGGCAACATGGTTAAACATAAGGATTTGATTTCGGTAAATTGTAGGATAGTGTTTCGGTAAATAGGTGTGAACAACACTTGTCTGCGATGATTCGTTACATAAACTGACAAATGAGACGGTTGCGGATAAACGAATATCGGGTAATGTTACAATGTTAATGTCACCCCCCCCCCCAACCTCCCTACAGTACATAGTCAATGGCATTCTTTATATTTTCTTTCAACGTATCTTTCTTTCTCATTTTCATTTTTGTCTACTTTAAAAGTGGAGGTTTACTCTTTACACACTATCTTAAAATGTTGTTTCACTTGCATTAAGAGTGTTTTTAACGATGTGCAAGATCTAAAATGGCCGTCTAATTTGATTTCAGACCACTGTGTCTAAATAGCGGCCATACAGGGGTCATTTCAATTTTCTATTGATAGGCTTGAAGACTATAACCCATTCTCGATCCGGATGTTTTATCTACTTTTGCCTATTGTTGCCTGTGTATCATTAATGTTGATTGAATAATATTGTAATCATATCTATTTTCAGCCCCTGGGCTGCTAGTTAGAATGTATTCTTATCGAACAAATCATATTCAATATATATTTTTAAAAAAATTCAATGTTATAAATGTTTCGTTGTTTACAGAGGGATTAGCCTAGGTCTTAATTATCTTTGAGTTCTTACTCATAGTTTTTCCAATACCTTCATATCTTTTCTTATTCATTTTAGTAACCTATTGATACTAATTGTTATTTCTATCTCTCTTTTTTTTAGTATGGATCGTGCAGCTCAACACGAGCTAGAGAAGGATCTGACTGATAAGTTCCGTGCTCTTTCAATCGACAACAAATGCCATCAACTAGGAAACACATCATCAGGAATGGGATTCTTAAGGGGCGTCGAGGGTGTAGACCAGACGTAAGTTTCTTTTATTATGCTAAGTTATTATTACTGTTACTTAAAAGTAATGTCTGATATTCATACATGGTGGCTCGTTTTACCAATTTGGTGGTCTTCCATGAGACCCTGTTTGATGACAGTAACCTAAACACCAAAAATATACAAAATATATTTAAATATTAATGCGCAAGTAGTATGCGTATTTGCTACGTGATCATTCAATAAAATGAATTGGCTATTTATACAGAATTTTAAATCGATCTTTTTTAATTAAATACTATTAGCATTGAAAATGTTAGATATCTCCTTTCAACATTTTAACTTTGTATTCGGGTATTTATCTAGTAAAAATAAATAATTAACATCTATCCAGAGCACACTAAAAATAGAAAAATATCAAGCACATACACATTACAAAAACAATATAAAAAAGATGAAGATGAAAAGAAATTGTTTAGCAGTATCAATTTCATATCCTATCGCATGTAAAGTATTTGCCACAAGATGTTGGGTTTTGGGTCATTCATGGTGATCAAATATATTTGTTTGTCTTTCAAACAAAGGGAAAGAGGGAATTCATAGTGGGAATGAATTTTTTAGTCGCCATATAAATTCGAAAAGAAACCGTACATGTGGTGTCAAGTTTCGATTCCATTCTACAGGGAAAATAACAATTTCCTCTTTCATTCCTATAAAGTATAATCGACGTTATGTCTCCAACTGGAGTATGTTTCTTAACATTTGAAATAATTTCAATTATGTATTACAATGAAACAGCCCTCTCGGTGAGGTTAAACAAAAAGCAACACAATTATGTAGACTTAAAGTCGCCTGGTGCAAAGTTAGTTCAATCTGTATAAGCTAAATTAGTACTTTATCACATACTAACACGAAAAAGACAGTTTGAGAAAAATGCAATCTGATCCAAAACACCCATAATGGTAAACTAAATACCCATGTCTTTAAAAAAAATCTGTAAGCATCGTCAGAATGTTAATAAGATTTTAATTTGTTTGCAAGTGTCCTCCCAGCATGTTATCAGGGGATGTAAAACGACTTTTGAAGCCCTCTTATGCGATTGTCAATGATGCCTACAGGATCTTTTATCCAAACAACACGCGGATTATCTCTCAAAAGAAGCCTAAGAAAATCTTGAAATAATCCTTAGCAGGCTGACGGTAAATTTGTAACTTCGGCATTTTGTTAAGGTTTCAATTTGCGAAAATATTATTAAATTGACAATAGATGGGTTTTCATCCTTTTGTAGAGGTGTAGCAAGTTGAGAATGAAATGTCCTCAAAAAGAGAATAGGACATTCGCCATACATCCGTACCATATGCATGCCCCGCACATGCAGGCGAGCGACGCCGTAGTCATGGTGATCGCCCTGGTAACTGACTCGCGCCCGCTACCTGTGGATTCAGTAGCGGGCAGACGACTAAGTCTCTCACAAATATCGATTGCGCCCTGCAAATGTATCGATTTTCAGCACTGTAGCGATGCTATTGTTTACAGAAAGAAACGGGGCGTTTGAATTAAGTTAATGTGTGTTTTCGCTTTACAATTTACTCACACCAGCAGAACGAAACATTGAATAATTTTGTTGGCCCATGTTAGCATCTGCATGTGATCAATAATGACATGCATTGCATTTTAAGAGGTGGAGAGAAGTTGAAAGGTAGTCCATGGAGATAGGGCATTAAAAATTCATTCGATCACTTTTAATTCTATAATTACTTTATTGCCCCGCCCAATAGCATGTACCATGAATCTCGTTAATTTTTGCACGACACTAAATGGAAAACAAATTGATGGATCTTGTTACTCACTTCTTACCTATTTTTTTTTAATAGTTTCATTATTATATTAGAATAATCACTAACAGTATGATAAAAAATTAGAAAAATATCGATCACATTTTTCCAACTTGTGAAACGTATCCCTTGCGCTTATATTGACAAATATCATTAACAGTTTGAATATTAAGGGGACCTCTCCTTTGTTTCAATATGCTATAAAATCTTGTGTAATTGACACTCTTTTAAAGCTGTTTTTAGCTCAGGAATATCCACACGATCACTTGAATCAAAACATTTTGGATAACTCCTTTGAAACGCATAAATATTTTCTTACTCGAGTTACTGAAAGCTCACTTTGTACAACTAACTTTGTCACACAAGGTGATGTCAATCTTTGCTTTAGATAAACATAAGGTAGAGGGAGAAGTTGACTTGCTTTTCTTGACTTACTTACTTAAAATAAACAAGCGAACAAAACAAAACTCCTTAAGTTCACAAAACAGAGATCTCGGGTTGTATTTGATTAGAGATCACTTAGCGATCAAACGTTGGAGAGCGTCGTAATGTTTCCTTGGTAACCGTTCCTAAGCAACAAGCTGTTTGATTGTTAGTTTCTCAGTCTGTTATTCTATGTGATTAACCAATCTGGTTTTGATCGCCTCTACTGCCTTTCACCAATTAATTATTCATTCTAATAGAAGATTGACTGGTGTTTTAATACACGTTAGCATGGCAACAAATGTGGAAACTCTATAATCCACGTATAGTGAGGAGAAATCAGTTTTCCATTTTATATTTGTCTATAAATGCTGAATTATTAATGTCATATATGCAAGAAAATTCTTATTATCGACACACGCAATTAGATGCGGGAAATTAATAAGTGAATATAATATAAAAAAAAATACATTATGACTTTCACAAACGAATACCGAAAACGTTAATTCTGCATAAATAAAGCAAATCCATAACACTTAAATTGTAATTATGGTAATATGCATTAGTATAATACACCCGATGCAATGTTTCCTGGTTCTTGTAATCATCCAAAAATATAAGATTAATTACTTTATTCATGATAGGCTGCAAAGAAATGAAGAACTGACAATAATCGATAATTTCCAGCATAAACAACAACCAAAATGCTCATCTACGGAGAAGTTAATTGGATAGAACCTTCATAAACTGATCCTATTTGTTATGGGCTCTCTCACCTATTGTTATATTCTTTATTGGAAAATCCTATTCGTCGGTAACAATGGAGTTCAACAGTTCATTTAGTTCGTGATAGACTTGGGAATTTGTATTCTGTTCTATAAAGAGGTCGACTTTCGATTAATTATAAGGAACCTTGGCTGCTGATAATAAGGGGAAAGGAAATTAAAAAAGGAGAAAATGTCACCATATTCTCAAAGAAATACTTTGAACATGAATTCATTGTGATAACCGGAGATATCATAATTACAGTTATCAAATAATCAATAGATGTAATTTCAAATGGAAAAGATGTTAATAGATGACAATTTAACTTTCCAATCTAAACATAAACTTCATTTATAAAACCCCAGTCACATAGAGGTCTCCGTGGATATACGACTTTACACGACTCCTTGGTTAGAGACAGTTATCTAACTTCACAAAGTCATGTTTAATCGTGTTCAATTGAATCTTCTATCTGATTGGGGCCTAAGTATAAACAAACTGCATTATTAAATCGGAACACTTGCATTCATGCGAACATATTAAAATACTCAGAAGAAATATTAATATTATTCAAAATAAACGATTCAAAGTAATTACGCTTATACATACTGTTTTCTTTGTATTCCACCTAAAATGTGAATATTTGACAACCGAATTTTGTATTTCAAATTGAATCTTAAGGCCCGTTCACACAGGAGCGACAAAACGCTGTGACATGTCGTAGGGTTTTGTCGCTCCTGTATGAACGGGCCTTTAATTCTAATCTCAAAATGCTAATTGCAAAACCGCCAACGCATAAAAATATGCAGAGCAGTGTTCATTACATTCAAAGAAATGCTTTAAAAACATAGTTGTATAAATATATATCTTATTATTTCTCTTCATCAGTGTAACCGTCCCCGAGAGCTGGGCCAAGTTCAGTAACGACAACATTCTGCGATCGCAACGCGAACGCAACTCGTCCAAGGGTCTTCGCTCAGACGCTGACTCAACGATCCAAGAAACGTCGAACGATATGTGGACGCAGTACAACACCGTCAACTGCGCATTCAGCGGTAGAATTGCTGAGACTATGGACGCCAGAAATAGCATCCAGGCTCATCTGGCTAAGGTAAAGATCGTAGGACATCACCCCCCCCCTAACATAAGAATAATCAAACCGCCAGCAGCTTACAAGGAAATCGTTCCTAATCATGAAGTGATGATAACCAAACATGACTGTCTGAAGCCATCATTACAGTTACACTGTTATGCGTTTAAATAATATGAATGTGTTTGGATCAATGGGATACCAATAGGATTGTTGCTATGTCGGGAAACATTTTGTTCTATAAAGCAACGATTCGTGTGTCTATATACAGATCTGTATAACGTTTAACTGTAACATAGAAAACTTGCCATTTTCAGTTTACGAACTATGACATAAATATAAGTAATCAAAATTGAACAATATAATTCAAACGACATTGATTCACTTCACGAAAGTAATTCTCCCATATTGTGCCATACTAATGCTAGACAGGAAGAAATTCGATAGCGTAAGTTAATTACACAACGTTTAAAAACGTCTGTATGAAAACGATACCTTGGTTATGATTTTGATTATAATTATCATCAAATATAATTCCTTTCTCCTTTGATGATCCAGGTACTGCAAGAGATCAATGAGATGGAGAATAACATCTCACTCCTCCGCAAGTCAATCAAGGATAAGGAGGCGCCCATGCAGGTCGCTCAGAGCAGACTCGAGAACAGGACAAGAAGACCCAACGTGGAACTCTGCAGAGATCAACCTCAGCACAGGTATGTTACCATGGCAATCATTTTCTTAGAGTATATCTCAGTTATATTAGGATAATTCCATAAATGTGGGGCAATTAATCTTTATTTAGTAAATAGTTATTCTTGTATCATATCGACTGACGATAATGGGGGCTGGTTGGCTAGATATTATCTAAATTGTACCTTGTATTATTTTGTATTGCTTATAGTTGTATTTGTCTTTACATGATTGAGTTAAATAAAATGAATCATGAAAAGAAAAAAAAATCTTGCTAAAGGTGGATGGGAAATCGATCAATGTTTTAATTGTTATTTTCGATTGGGCTGTTCCTCTGGAACTATGTGCACTTTAAACACGATCTACTTGTTATTTCAGTATTGAAGAATGAATATTAGATTGTAAGTAAAAGAAATAAGAAAATATTGATTCAAAATATTCTATTTGACTGTTTAAACATTTTTTTCTTGAACAAAAACTTTCAAAAAAGATTAGATAAGTAATTCCATCCCATTCTTTCATTGCAGGCTTGTACGTGAGGTTGGTGAAATCTACGAGACCGTCGACATTCTTCAGAATCGCCTTCGCGCCGCAGAAAGCGCGCTGCAAGAACTCGTCCGCACCAAGACCACTCTGGAACACGACCTCGGTGTCAAGAATAACTCCCTCTATGTTGACAAGGAGAAATGCATGGGTACCCGCAAGACCTACCCCACGACGGCCAAACTAGCAGGTTACCGTGGCCAGTGAACCCTAGGTTCGAATCTACACCAAGGCGTGTAGCTGGCTAAAAAGATTCTAAACAAGGACTGTCGGTGATAAAAAAAAACATTTCAGCTGCCTTGACAGAGCGTCTGTCTTTTCTGTGAAGCTATGTTTTTTTTTTACCTTGGGCTCGGTGTATTTTTAGTTCTCGCCAAAGCAGCTAATAAGTCATCATTCCGTACTTGGCAGATAGGATTGATATTTATGGAAAAAATAGACGGCGAAATTGTGTGCAGGCAACACAAAGGTTTCGGCCAAACCGTGCCAAGTATAATACTCTGGCAAGTGATACAAGCCTTATATTTGTGAAATTTAATTCAGTATTTGCAAAATTGGTCTTAGGGTCTTACGACTAAAACCCAGATTTGTCTTAAATATATACATGTATATAACAAAAACTAGTGATAACGACGAAATTTCATCCAGAGACTTTGGTTACATAGTTGTATTTCATTCTCTTTGTTCAATAGTACTATGTGATTGAACGACAACTTGCCTTGATAAACAAGTATTTGAAATAATTGAAAAAAAAAATTCCGTCCAAGCTTTTATCTGCAATCGCACCAGGTATATTTATAACATTATGAATTACATAACGGCTACAGAATTGATGAAAGAATTGAATTGCAAAGTAAAATTAGACAAATAATCCGTGACTTGTATCTAACCATAGATTTAGAATAATAAAAATGTATTCATTTTTTAAACAAATTCACATTATTTAAACATTATAAAGTCAACTTTATTGTAGGGAAGCCTATATTCTTTTAGATTGTCGCTGCCAAAATGTATTTTGCCTTATTTTTGTTATTTCAGGAATAATATCTCTCAACGACATTTTAATGCTTCTATTTTACAACCACAATGTACAGATTAATATTATTTTACTCTACTAATGAATAGCATTAATGGATAAACGCAACAGTAAAGGGACTACGTCACGCAATCATAGTATTAGTAGCGGCACTATATAATAAATCTAGTATCATGCTATTGCGTTTAGCCAGTATTTTCGAAATATATATATATCTACATCCGTCCATTATCATTGTGCAATAGTAGTTGATAAATGTACTCTTCTCATAGCCTTTGCCGATAGGTAATATCTGCATAAAAATGGCGATATGACGGTTTTCCTTCTGCAAGCAGGAGAATCCTAATGATTTGATGTTTATTCTGGTAAATATTTTGTTGTCGCTTATTATGCCATATTTTACAGCCAGAGAAGCGAAATATAGATTATTATTGATACTCGGTGTATTGATTTTATTAGAAATCTCACGCAAAGTCAAATGAGAAGAGTATATCTTATCTTTGCGTTTTTCATAAACGCACAAAATATATTGTATTATTGCCGAATTAGAATGTAATATGCTTTTTGTTTACATTTCGTGTATTTTTCTTCGAGTGATTTGGGAAAATGGATGCCGCTTGAACAAAATGAGGAGACTAATACTTCTTGTGAAATACCCTTTCTATATTTATGCCAATAATAACGATAATAATTATGCCGTGCCTATTCCAGAAAGTGTTTCTTATATTTTTTTCAGCTCTGTGGCAATATTTGATTTGAATTCTGTTCTTACAGATTTAAGATGAAATGGATCGACGCAAACGGTGTGAACAAATCGCGAATGAAATTAAAGGATTGAAAAGTATATATTTTATTATGGAAAGGAAAAGGGAAGGTATCTCGATGTAAATATTTTGATGGAGAAATATTGAAAATTCTATTGATTGTATAGATTATGCCTTTCCAGTCGATGTTGGCTTTTGCATGCCGTAACAACCTTATGCATTATAATATTGTCATTTCTTCAAATCGAATAATCAACTATGCAATTGAGATGTTGTGTCACCCATTTCTGCTTTTGGACACGAGTGTGTGTACAGTATTCACGTGTGGAAAATAAATCACTATACATATCTCAAACAAATATTTGTGTATGTTCTGTATCTGTTTCAAATATATCGTCAATGTTTTCACGAAGTGACGGTAGTCAGATGATACCGTTACTTGAAAAATCAAGTCATAGGAACAATTTCAAGGATACCCATTTGAGATGCATGTATATTCCAAAGAAGAACACTTTGAAATGAAATTGTATGAAAAATGATGAACACGATAACTAGAACGCAGACAATAGGTCCATACACCGGGTATTCAACTGTGCGGACACAACAATGACAAGCCGGTACCGAATTCAATAGCATTACAAAGGAGCATTGAAATTGCGTTCGACTTAACTTTTCGAAAATAGTTTATATCGTGTTGATGGTACTTTATTTCGATATTACCCTTTGGCTCATGTCACTTATTTCGATATCACCCTTTGGTTCCCGTCACTTCGTCAAAACACTTAGTTAGAGAAACGATGCACATTGGAAACTTTTTGTCTTCACTTGCTAACTGGCCTTGAATGGTTACAAGAAGAATCTAAATTTGTCCAAATGTTCTGGAATTTCCAAATATGGGACAATGTATTAGCCCTTGATATTGTATAAACGAGAGATTAAGAGGGGTTGGGAGGCGCGGGAGAGAGATAGGGAGGGGTGGAGTGAGAAATATATATGAATAGAAAAATGAAAAAGAGAGAGAAGGAGAGGGAGAGAGAGAGAGAGAGAGATGGAAAGAGATTTGGAGAGGAAGGGGAGAAAGAAGGGAAACTGACGGGTTGATAAGTTTACTAAGGGGCTTGATTAATATTAATGATTATAAGACAATGTAATTGAAATGTGCTTTCAATAAATTGATATCAAATTACATAAACAAAATTTTGCTTTGATTCATTACGTTACACAGATCATACCCCACCTTCTCTAAGACCCATTCGTCTGTATCAACTTGCGGATCAAAATACTCTCTTCATCATCATACTATACATAACCACTTCCAGATCCATTGCGATCTACTTCACTCAGCCACTTCAACAACAGATCTTCATAAAAAACAATCTGGAATAGAAAAACTCTGGAATAGTATCCCTCTTGCAATACGGGCAATTTCAAATTCTGGTACGTTTAAAAAACATCTTAAGACTTACCTTTTCCCACAGTAATTTTTTTTGTTTTTGTTCTGTTAAATTGTAAGGCGCTATGGTACTTTCTGATTTTTTTTAGCGCTATAGAAATAATCTATGTTTTTATTATTATTAATCTATTCACATTATTCAGTATTAACTCATTACTCTATTCACAGTGAAGCAAAGGGAGCCAAATGTTGAGCCTAAGATACCAACCGCGCGTGAATTCATTTGGCAGAAATTAAAATATAATAATAAAAATGATAATATTGCGGATTTATATAGCGCCTTTTCGGTCAGTTTTGACTGGTCAAAGCGCTTCCGTCACTGGATGGCGGTTCAAGCCCTAGCATTTAGGCATCCAAATAGGCGTTCACATCAGGGGCCTGTAACATAAAAAATGCAATTAAACTTACGATAAATATTTATCGTAAGTCTATGGCAAAATATGTACCAAAGAGATGAAATTAATTGCAAGATTTATCGTATCTCTTTTATGTTACAGGCCCCATATCAGATAATGTGCTGCTGTCTCCTACCGGTCCAAGCACAACTGGGTAGAGTGCAGCTTTGTGGATAAATCACCAGCCAGCTGAGCCAGCTGAGCCAGCTATTTTCTTAGGAGAGAAAATATATGGATACCATTATCATGCTCTCGCTCAGGAGAAAATAATGGGCTCAGCTGTTCGGTGATTGATATTTTAATGTCATGCATATTCCGTAAAGTTGGCTAATTCTCTACCATTGAAAGAAACTATAAAGATGCTTGCCCTTGCATTGAAACATACTTTTCCTCTATAAACTGAACACAAATGACGTCATCAGAATGCACTGTATCTTTGAATTGTTCGGATATCATGTTCCCTTATGCAACACCAAACTTTGGCTCCCATCGATTTGTGAAATCAGTTATGAATCAATTCTAACGTGTGTGGTGTCATTCCTGAAACAGTAACATTTCTCATACTAAAATGAACTCCTACGTCAACAGTAGATGGCGCTATTGCATTACAACCAAAGTGAATACATAATTATATTCAATTTGTTCGACCCTTCTATTTTGTTCCTTTTAAAAATGGGCAATTCGTCCGCCCAAACACACACACACACACACACTCACACACACACACACAAACACACACACACACACACACACACACCCACACACACACCCACACACACACACACACACACACACACACACTCACGCACACACCACCGCAACCACAATCGCCACCGATGAGGACGCGGCTTTGGAATGAAGTGACAAAGACATGAATTTAAACAGTTCATTTGAAATCTAAATTTATAATAAAGGAATGAACTACTAAACAGTAACAGTAGATTAGAGTCTAGAAAAGACATATAAAAGAAGAAGAAAGAGGAGGAGATGTTAAAGGACTGAAATGAGTTGAAGAAGAATAAGGAGGAGAAGAAGTAGAAGAAGAAAGAGAAGAAATAGTAGAAGGCATTCATGACCGTCGGTATGTCGGCAGGATTCGGAGGGTTCATGTGTCGTGCCACGTACACCCCATTTTTTGTGGGGGCGACCTTTTAAATCTATTTTTAACATCTATTTATTCAAATATATTAATTCTTCATAACGAGATCAACTAAACACTGCACACTGTATCAAATCAAATGGTCCTGAGATGAAAAAAAAAACATAGAATAGCAAGAACATTGGAATATAGTGTTGTTGTTTGTTTGTTTGTTTGTTTGTTTGTTTTTTTTTTGTTTGTTTGTTTTTTTTTGGGGGGGGAGAGTTGTCGATCGCAGAATGTTTCTGANCCATATCAGATAATGTGCTGCTGTCTCCTACCGGTCCAAGCACAACTGGGTAGAGTGCAGCTTTGTGGATAAATCACCAGCCAGCTGAGCCAGCTATTTTCTAAGGAGAGAAAATATATGGATACCATTATCATGCTCTCGCTCAGGAGAAAATAATGGGCTCAGCTGTTCGGTGACTAATATTTTAATGTCTTGCATTGTCGATGGGTTGTCGATCGCAGAATGTCTACGACCCCCCCCCCCCCCACCCCCGCTGATAAAAAGCAAGGACGACCCTGCCATCAGCTGATCCTCTCACTCCTTAAATGATTGTGACGTCACAAAGGGATGAGTACAGGGAACTAATTGAATCCCCCATGGGTAGGCGCTCACCCCGCGTATGTGTGCGTGTCACCACTCCCCCTCTCTATTAACCATAGAGGTATAAACGGTAGCTGTATATACATCTTGATCTATATATGATATTAAATCTGATTACAACATATGCAATTAATTGATATGCTGGTATCTTAAGAGTGAAAGGGACCACATTCTCAATCCGAGTCATCGAGAATTCATACTTTTTCATTTTGTAATTTTCCCCTTTTTTGCAATAAGGTATAGAAGGAATATATAGTCCGATTATTCAGGTATAGGTATAGGGAGGGAATTGTAGACAAAAAAGTACACATAGACAGCTCATTTCAGGGGGATCGTGATTATTTAATAATTTTTCAATTTTATAATGCCTTAGCACATGGACAAATAAAATCAATCACAAACTGTGATATCGTCAATATGGATAAAAATCCATCCAACTTTATATTTGGGTTTCATTCAAATGGGGAGGGATAGCCAGTCTGTCATTTATACATGTAAACTTTATACCTATTTAGAGATATCAATTTTGGGTTTAATTTCAATTGATATAACAAATAAATGTGGGAAATGTTTACTGAAATACAGCAGTTCCAAAGCATCTAAAATATCAAGGATTGTTTTATATGCTATTCATGTTCTATAGTTTAAAATATCCTGCATTGACTATTTTGTTTGAAGTGAATGAAAGCTTGAAAGTCAAATAATAAGTTTGCAAAGTAAATTCTAACAGGTAAATTACTCCCAGCTAATTATATGACTGAATTAACAAAATAATGATTTTTCGACCAAAGGTGATCCTTTGGTGGTCGTTGAACACTCTAAAGTTTCACCCAAATATTCTATGGGAAATTTTTTTTTAAACTATTCTAACAAAGATATAACTTTTGAGATTTTAACAAAAACATTTCTAAGATGCTTGGATCGTGAATACTCATGATATTTTTTTCTATTCCATCCTTTGAAACACAAAAAATGTCTAAATAACAGGTGCTTTGACTGTAAAATATCACTAAGGTCTCTTGTAAGAGATGACTTGAATCACAATAGAAATATTGCAGAGGCTAAAATTCCAAGTCAAGATAGCAATATTTATCCTATTATCTAATTCTAATCAATATTCTAAACAGATCTTTTTTGGCTCTCTCCTTCAGATGATGAATTCATTCACTGTTGGTCATTGAGGACCAATAAATATTCAAATGATTTTTTCCATCATGTAATTTCAACCAAGATAAAATGACTCTAAGCTTATGATGATACTGCAGTTCTTTGCTGAAAAGATTTTATCGGTTCTCTTTCCACCTTTATGAAGTCATGAATAATTTGCAATTTTTTATAAAAATGAACTCCTGAACAACGATATCCTGAATAAATATAGAAGTGTTTATATTCTATAATGTAATTTTAGCCAAGATAAATGACTCTAGGCTTATCATCCTCCTCCAGCTCCTTGCTGAACAGATCCTTATCAGTTCTCTTTTCCACCTTGATGAAGTCGTTCAGCTTGCCGACCATCTCATCAAGCTTGAACTTGAGATCATCACACTCAATCTGGATTTGTTCCTTGCCTGAGGAGTGAAAACAAAGCAAAAATAAATAGTTTATTTCTATAAAATCAAGTGAAACACAATTATGATGATTTTTTTGTATGGGCATTGAAATGAGAGCATGCTTACATGTATGTAATGAATCTTCAATGTTCAGGCATTTCAATACATTACATAAAGGGCTATAAATATACTGTTACAAAATCAATTCCTTGAAAAAGTTCCTCCTTTGTTATGGATGCAAATTAATGCTTTTGTTGTTATAATTTTCAGGATTGAAAGGTGCTGCCTCTAGAATTGATTATTAACCCCTTGCAAAGAAAAAAATACAGGCCTAATTCTATATGAATAAGTTATCTTTATTATGTGATGTGGGCAAGCAGGGCCTGACAGGGTGAGGCTGACAATAATAAATAAATCTATACATTCTGATGAGCAGTCATTGATCTGAACTCTGTATTAAACAGATACATCCTCTTTACATTTCAAATCTTCATCCATTTCACTGTTATAAATGGGCTAAACAATTTTGATAGAATTCTGAAAACTCAGTATAACAAGGTACTTAGACCATCCAAATACCTTGCTAAAGAGTAATCTTGTTTTACATGTAGCAGGATTAAAAATAAAAGCTTACAGAGCTCGGACCAAACCATTACCTCTTTATATCAGGAATTTTGTGATATTATTCATTTATTTTGAAGCAAATAAATACTTGATACTGTGGCATAAGCTGCTGGGCGCTGTGCGCATTAAAGATACCTTATCATACGACCCTAAAAATACAGTGTCTGACTAAATTATTGTCTCTCGTAAATGGAGCCTTAAACCTTCCAGAATCACTTAATCGCTATCCTGACACGAATGCGACAGATACAATTTTTTTTGGTTCATGAATGAAGTTGATCGTTTGCTTAAATCGAAACTTTTGATATGATAGACTTTCTTTGAGAGTGCAATGGGTTACCTTCGATGTACTCTTGTTTCTTGACCCTCTTATCCTCCGTCCGCTTCTGATTGATACCCGTCCACTTCTTGAATCGATCCATCATGAAGTCGACGATCTCCAGCTCGTTCTTTTTCTCCAGGTTAGCTGCCTTGACAAGGGCGAAGGACTCGTTGATGATGGCAAGCAACATGTTAATCATGACCCACATCACGATGACGACGTAGAGGAAGAAGAAGAGAGGGCCCAGGTAGCGATCAATCTCCAACATAGCAACAAAGTCAAACTTGCCTGAAGAAGAAAATAAGGCAAGAATATTCTTTGAATGTCCTCCAATGAATTTTTTTTTTTAAGTATCGTTCGGAAATTTTGTTAATTTAATTATCTTTCATTTTCTAACACAATTTACACAATTTATGAGGAAATTATGACTTAGAAGGGGATAAATAGCCAAAGAGCATCTGAAAATGTCTTTTCAGGTCATATTTCACTTGTTTATTTACTGTAATTCTTCCATTAGGTTAAAAGGCAAAAAGGCAAATAATGCACCATAGTGTATTTATAATCTACATTACAAAATATTGCACAAAAATGCATGAATGTCCATGACAGCTAGGAAGAAGGTATTTCTACTCATATGACTTGTTTCATGGTGGAAACTTCATAGCGCCATCTGCAGTTTTTCATATTCTTTTATAGTCATTGGCGAGTAATTTCGAGGCTGCAGGGAGGGAACTTACCAAGCAAAGTGCCGAACAGAGACTCCAGTGTTCTGAGGAAGGAGGAGTAATCTCTGAGCTTGTAGAAGATCAAGAAAGCAAAGGAACTGAAGCCAAGGTAGACCACAAAGAACATGACCATGAAGAGAGCTAACTCATAACCAAACACCTGTAAGAGATGATAAACATAACTTTTATGTTACATTACCTACTGTATGCATATGAAAGATGTACATGTATGCAGAGTTAAGCCGAGAAAATGCTTTGATGACAGCATATTCAAATCAAAGGTAAATCTCTATAATATTCAGATCAAATAATGGAAATCTATATCCATGATGTATTACAAGACTTAAACCTGTAAACACATTTAAAAATTGGAAAATAATAGTAATTTATTGAATCAAATTTACGTATATATATATAGACACTGTGTATTCAAAGCACAATCTATTACCCAACAGCAGCCTGTTAATACACATTGGAGACAAAAACAAATTCATTTCTATACATTGTCTTTGTTTCCACATTGTGACAGTATAGCCAAAGGGTACTGCTGCATGAAGCCAGTCATATACTCTTTGGTTGAAATGTTCTTTCTATAATGCATTTGGAGAAAAAAAAATCATTTCTATGCATTGTCTTTGTTTCCACATCGTGACAGTAGCCAAAGGGTACTGCTGCATGAAACCAGTCATATACTCTTTGGTTGAAATGTTCTTTCTGTGCATTTCAATACGCTGCCCTTTGAGTTACATGTGTAGCAGTGTCAGGATTTTTTGCCTTCACGCAACACTACCCTTTTGCTAACGTCACTACATGAAAACATGGATGAAATATCAATTGAATGATTTTTGTGTTGGGTATCCATGTTGGGATAAGGCAAGAATTATTTCAATCAAGGAAGATATAGTCAGTGAAATTTGTTAACTAACCGTAAGAGTATCAGTTAGAAGAAGCATGTTCTTGTTGAATCTCAAGAGACGTATGAACTTGATTGTAGCTATGAAGAGTAGTAACCCTACCATTGTAGTGTAAACCTGTTGAAAACAAACAAAAAACAGAAATAATTAACATTTGGGGGGTGATCATGTGCTTTGGTGAAGAAGGAAAGAAATCATATTCAATGAAATATGAAGGGGGTAGATCTGTCATATTAAAGATCATGTATGTGGTGGATAGTTCCGATATCAGTAATTCATACAGAGATTAACTTGCTTTCTGCACTAAAAAGGGTAAACTTTCCCGACACAAAATCACCAAGCACATAGCTGCTAAAATGAACCAGAAGAAATTGTTAACATAAAACATCAATGCTATCAAACAAATTTCAAATTGAGCCGCACGGTGTTTATATTTTAAAACATTGATTAACCTTCAGTTAACAGTACATTATCCAAACTCTGAGAGAATTCAATGTTAAAATTGGTAACAATTAATATAACAAGAGATTAAAGTTTAACAGCTATGCATACATTTGCTTGGAGCAAAATAATTATAATGCATGTGACTTACAAAAGGTGCCAAATCTGCTACAATTTAGTGCCCAAGGCAAGCACAAAAAACCCAAATAAATAGACGAAAGAAAAAAATGGTACTTACATCGTCCCACATGGCGAGATACTGGAAGTTATGGAAAATGGAGTCATCCTCTCTGATGTCAGCCATTAGACTGTTTGCTTGAAGGAGACGGTAGAAGTATGATGTCAGGGCACCTGTAGCAAGACCGATCGACACCACCTCAATCACATTCCATGGAGACTGTTCGTGAAAAGATAAGCCAGGTGCATTTGTTGTTATTGTTATCGATATTGATATCGCCAATATAATTACCACCATCATCATCATCATCATCATCATGAAGTGCCTAATTATTGCCAACCTAATGACAATGCTCGACATCAAAATGAAATTATCCCTTTTTATCATCAATAAATAAACTTCT
>BQKZ01003283.1:30112-41925 GCA_036244855.1 Temnopleurus reevesii
TGACAAAATTTCAAACTAGCCAATCATACACAAGCACTTCAGTAGCTTATAACAATATCCACCCACCTGTCCATCGTCCTCCTCCACAGCCAGCCAGCGATCACACATGAAGAAATACATCTTATCATTCTCCAGATCCTTGATGACAACTCGACTCAGAGCCCATCCAGGGAACTTGCCGCTGTTATCATGCCAGATACGAACGTGCATCAGGTTGCCAAGGTGACGGGGCGCAGACATGATGAAGGAGTCAATCCCGCCTCGCTGGAAGGTCTTGCGTTTGGGGTCAATAAGGAGGCGTGGCCGCGATTCCTCTGCCTCACCCGTTATGATGAGAGATACTTTGGCAGTGGTAGCTAGATGGGGAAGAAAAAGAATAACATTTCAAGTCCCATGCTGTGTCTTGAGTATCAAAAAAGAAGCTGGCTGCCTGTACAGGTAACTTTTTCGAAGTGACTGTATCTTATCCCTACATCTACATGTACATTTATACTTTAAAAAACATGCAACAATATCCCTTTTATGAAACTACATCAGTGTATGGATATTGTAGCACTACAAAAGCTCAAGATCGTTTATGAAGAGAAAATAAAGAATAAAATTTTCACAAGTAGAATCTTCAAAACTCGTTAAGAGTCTGACATTATCTATACACCCGTACATTTGACTAAAATTACCTGTAAGATAAATCAAATAATGTTCTTACAAATATTAAGGTTCCAATATTTTGCAACCCTCATCAAATTCATAAAACTGTGGTGGCAATGTAAATTAAAAGTAGTATGGCAGAAATGTGACTTACATGCACCAGACCGCATTCCTGTGAAGACTGTGATTTCATAGTTGTAATGATCTCTAGGGTCGTTGTCTATCAATGGTGTAGCACCAGCCTAAAAAATATCATGAAAACAAGGGAATAATCATAGGATATTTCAAACATTTATTTTTTTAAACATTTGACAAAGAACTTTTCCCCCAACAAGAAAAATATGACACAAAGGACAAACATACCTTTCTGTCACTGACACAGGATATAGAACTAGTGATCACAACAATACACACACACAAAAAAAACCCATTTCTTTCTAGACTGATTTGGCACAAATTATTTGTATGCATGGTTATTGAGCACTCACTACATTTGAAGTTCATGTCGTAAAACATTATTGTAAAGCCTATTGCCACCAGTAACTGGCTAACCCCATACCAAGTCCATGGGAATTAAATATCATGAGTTGGTGGGTTAACTTACCATGACCAAGTCTCTCTGGTCTTTCTTGTAAGCCCAGAGGACGACTGTGAGATAGACAGAACATACATGCAGACCATATACTCCCAAACACCAATTGCCTTCTCATCCCCAAACAATGTCTGCAGGAATAACATAATTTGGGATTCTTTGGGATAACTTACCATAACCAAATCTCTCTGATCTTTCTTGTAAGCCCAAAGGACGACTGTAAGGTAGACTGCGAACATGCAGACCATGAAGACAAAGACCACAGGGTTCTCATTCAGCTTGGTGAAAGCGGACTGCGACAAGTCGATAGAGTTCATTGGAACCTCAAACCCTCCACCGAACGAAGTCAAATGGGTACAGAAACACTGGGTGTTCAGGAGCCTGGAATGATCTCCAACCTACGAGATGAAATGAAAAAATGTTTGAGATGAATTCTCAGAAAGTTACATGAATTATATTAAGGAAGCATATCAAAGACCTATATTTCAAACAAAAGGTGGGAGAGGGGATGTATGTTTTAATACTTTTGGCTATTCAATGATTTCATCTGTATTTCCCTCATCTTTGACAATAAAGGATTACAGTAATTGATTTGTAAGGATAATATTTTCATAAATCTTTTTGATGATCCTATCACTTTGTGCCTCATTTTTAATTTTTACTCCAATTACTAGTACAAATGTTACAAATAAACCTCAATTCAATTCAATTCAATTCAATTCAGTGGGAAGTGTATAATACAATTCAAGGTACAAAATTCCTTACATTTCCCAGATTTTTGCATTTTCATCATATTCCCTAGCTGAACAAAAGTATAAAACAATTCCTTGATTTCCCATATTGTTCTGATGGATTGGCAACCCTGCCCCTTACCTCACACCCATCAGTGGCCCAATCAAGTGCAATTCTCCCTATCGCATATAGCTCTCTGAATCTGAACGCCTGCAGCGCACTAGTTATTTTGGCCCAGATTCTTGGCACAGGTACTTCCGGTAACATACGCATGTTTTCAAAAGTCTATGGCTTTCTACAGTAAACTTCGTCAGCGGCTTGTAGTATCATATTTTTTCATTGATTTTTGCGAATAAAAGCATCATTTTATATATTTTTCTTTCGTATCTGATGTGCTGTTGAACCTTCACTGCCACTAACCTCACACCCATCAGTGGCCCAATCATCAGTCTCTTCATCATAGAACTGACACTTGCTGGTGAACGGCCGCAGACGGTAGTGAACAGGCCAGAAGGCCGTGTTGATGTCTGCGTCGGCTCCTAGATACTCCTCTATGGAGCTCTCATTAGCCCCTCCTACTGACTTCACGCCAACATAGACGTGAGCTGTAGATCCATTGAAATAACTGCGGAAGTAGAAGAAAGTAACATCAGTTTAGTTTATGCATGTCCCTTCAGTTCAGTTGAATGCAGCTTACTTCTCACATTTTAATTAAAAAGCATTAAGATAAAGTCATCAGAAACACAACACAGAAGCAGTTTACAGAAACATCAATCTGCAATCTAAATATCTTTTGAGTGATTCATTAAGAATAGTGCTAAGCTAATAGTGTGAATGAGAAACTTTTACATTGATTTCTCATTCAAGGGTCAGAGACTTCAAACTTCTTGGCAATTTCAAAAATCTAGCATCATTAGCATATCATACCCTCTCATGAATCTACATTGTAGAAGCTAAATGAAATAATTTTGGAAAATTTAGAGACCAGGCTTATGAATCACTCACAAGTATAGCTGAAAAAAGATGGATAATCTTTTCTTCAGCACATCTATGTGAGTTCAATGCTGTATTAATAAAGACACAACCTTTATCTAGGCCTTTATCTAGCGCACGTATCCACTGCGGAGTAAAGGAAAGGATAGGATGTAGTTTAGAGGCGTGTATCATTCAATTCTGAATATTTACGCCAGTAGAAGAAGAAAGAAAGAGGATCGCCATCTTAGCGTCTCCATCCGAAAGACGGTATGCGACTAGGCTTCGAACCCACAGGCCGGAACTAACCCATGTCTCATGACTGTCCTGAACAGCTTCATTTCAGGCGCACGCCACGGCGCCTCAGGAGTGTTCAAGGTGCTTTGCATTTCAAGGAATAATTAATCCTGCCAGGTACCCATTCACCTCACCTGGATTGAGAAAATGGCCAATGCATCATTCTACTTGTGCAAAAATATGAATAAACCACAACTAGGTGAAAATATTGGTGCAAAAAAAGAAGAATGCATCAAGATCAAACACTTTCCATACCTGTCTAAGATTGTGTTACTCAGGAAGCAAACATCAGGGTCAGGGTAATCCAGCTCCCCACAGCCCGTTCCGTTTCCAATGTATGGGATTGGGTGCGGAAGAGTGCAGTTGAAATCATAGATGTCAATAGAGGGCGGTCTACCCATCCTGATGTAGAGTTCAAGGGTCACATTATCTGCCTTTGTTCCATTCCAGGTTAGAGGGATGACTTCAATGTGCAGAGCAGAATGTCCAGGTGCCACTGTAACAAAATATCAAATTTGCACAATCAAAATTCAAGTAAAGGGTTCAAAGATACATGTATTAGATACGTGCATTCACCTCATATGGAAACAGAGCAACACACAGTGGATGAACTTCTTGCTGAAAGAATCCAACATCGTTGCTGGGACCCAAACATATGTGATCATTCTGATTGATACATATGAGTTATCGCGTGTATGCCAAGATGCATCAATGTGTCTCTTAAATTCACATTGTACTATTTTGCAAATCCACGTTGTAAGGTGGTAACTTCACAATGTAAATTTGTAAATTCACATCCTATGTTTGTATATTCACATTGTAGGTTTGTAAATTCACATTGTAAGTTTGTAAACTGACATCGTAATTGTGTAAATTCACATCGTAAGTTTGAAGATTCAACTCGTAAGTTTGTAGATTCAACTCGTAAGTTGTAAATTCAAGTTGTAAGTTTGTAGATTTCAACTTGTAAGTTGTAAATTCAACTAGTAAGTTTGTAGCTTCAACTCGTAAGTTGTAAATTCAACTCGTAAGTTTGTAGATTCAACTCGTAAGTTTGTAGATTCAACTCGTAAGTTGTAAATTCACATTGTAGGGTGTAAATTTATATATATTTTTTGTTTTACTCTTCAAATGACTTACTGAGTACATGAGACAGCATCCTCTCATTCCTAGGCTTGGTAACATTGTAGATTGTAACAAGACTATTCACATCAATCTGGTCCTCAGACCGCTGGATCCAGACCTCAATAGGTTCCTCAAGATCCTTGATTGGTAGGGGTCCTCCGGTAGCATTGTTGAAAGACAGGGCTGCAGTCTCGCCCTGGACCGTGTTGGAGTTATTAGACCAGGTCTTAGAGTTGGTCTTCTCCATCAACGACTGTAGGAGGTAGTTTGGAGGTAAGAAGCTTCATTACAAATCTTCAAAACTTTGGTTGAACTACGCCCAGGGCTAAAATCCTTTAGGTCAAACATAATCACTGTCCTCGTTATGTGAGCTCCTATGCAATCATCTATTGTATACCATAAAGCTTCTGATAATAAAGGCAATTTTAATGACGATGACAAAAAGAGGATGGTGGTGGTGATAATGATAACAATAATGATGATGATATTATTGGTCATGATGATGCTGATGATGATGACTAAGATCATGATGACATAGATGTTGGTGATGATTATCAGTCCATCTATAATCTATCTATCTATCTATCTATCTATCTATCTCTCTCTCTCTCTATCTATATATCTATCTTTCTTTCTATCTACTGTATTTATCTTTCTCTTTATATCTATCTACTTCTCTCTATAGATACTATCTATCTATCTTTCTATCTATTCATCTACCTATCTACCTACATATATTGATCTATTTATATATCTATCTACATGTATTTCTCTCTATCTATCTATCTACTGCATCTATATCTCTCTTTCTATCTATCTATCTATCTCTCTAACTCTCTATCTCTCTATCTACTTATCTACCTATCGTCTATTTATCTCTCGAACTACCCATCTACCTACCTCTCTATCTATCTACCTATCTATCTACCAACCTATCTATCGACCTATCTATCTACCGGTATCTAGCATTTAGTGAACTTGATTCTACATACCTGAGCCTCTACTGATGGTGCCGAGTCATTTCCACTTCCAAACATGGTAGCAGCCATGGGGAGCTTGAACCCAGAACCACACTGGGATCCATATTGCTCTAAAATAAGATAGGAAAAACATTAGAACAAAATGATGTATGAAAAATAAACACTGACCAACTCCAGCAAAAGGAGTAACTACAATAATAGGTAACTCCGTAGATTACCTGCCTTCATTGGGAGGGTAATATCTTGCCCTACCAAGGATGTTCCCATAGTGGTCTAAAATGTAATGAAAAAGAACAACAGGAGATGGATATAAAAAGGATTGTGTTATTGAACAAACCTTAATTATGAGGTTAAAGTTACCCCGTGTGACCCCTCCAGAAAGTTTTTAAAAGATTGATTGTGAGAGCAAATAATTTGTATCAGAGTGACAACTATTGGTGTATAACAAATCTATTTGTGAGCTCCCAACAACATCAATATGTATTGATATTGAATGAGTAAAATGAATCAACAAATGAACAAGGAAAATGAATGTACAAATAAGCATATGAAATGAGAAAGGAGTGAGCAAACAAACAAATTTATAGAAAGCCAAATGACTACAAGGATGGCAAATTCGATAAAGTATTGAATTAAAGAGAAAAAAATACAAATGGATGGATGAATGAGTGAATAAAAAATGAGACCTAAATGAAAAAAATGAAGGAGTAAACAAACAAACGGATGGCTGAATGAATACAATAATGGTAAAATACATACTGTTATCCATGTTGGCAGTGAATGCCTTGTCCATAGTGACGTTGACAGCAGGAGATGCTATAGCAACCGGTGCTTGACCTGTCACCATACCATTGTTGATGGTGCCCATCATGTTACCCACTACACCATTCATCTGGGAATTCATGTCACGACTCTGCAAGGAGGAAAAATAACCAAAATATGGTGAACAGTCTATAAGTTCGTATTAGATTTTCCCAAGTCATTGTAAAATTACATTTCCTGCCACGCATGAATGAATTGAACTAAGAAGCCGGATCATATTTATTAATGTGCACTATTAAGGGCCATCTCATAAAGAGATGTTGTTACTCATTAGCACTTTGATGAAGGCACAGACCCACTTATTGTAAACAGCACTAATTCAGAGCCACCCACAATGACAAGATGCTACCTTTGTTCTTGAACTGATGGTGACAGTTTTAAGACACATAATAAAGAAGTTTTTATACTGTTCTGTCCTAGAAAATGAGATAAATTTAAAATAAGGAAGTTGTATGTTGCCCCCTGCTACTTTTGCAAATGTCTTAGAAAAGAAAAGAATGATCCCAGGATGGGATTCTGAATCCCATCCTGGGTCCGTAACATAAAGGTTTGCGATCAATTGCTAATCTGATAGCGATTGATATCAATCGCAAGTCTATGGCAAATCATGTACTATAGTTTGCAGTTGATCGCAAAATCAACTAGCAATTAATCACAAACCTTTATGTTACGGGGCCCAGGTCTGATGTCAGCTCTGCAAATTCTTTAATAATGATGAAACAAAAAATAATCATCTTATCTTATACATTTGATAGCTTAAAATTGCCTTCAGCAAAAAAAAAAAAATCTTACCAGTTGATTCATAGCCTCAACTTCAGCCGCGGCTGCAGCAGCCTGTGCCTCAAGATCCGACGAGTCAGAGGAATAATAATCAGATTCCATATCATCAACATCAGGCATACCGGTGGCATACAGGTAGTCTAGCTGACCGGTGACTGAAGAGGCTTGGGCTTTGGCGGCTGCCACTTTGGTCTGTGCTCCACTCATTGCATTTCCTATGGCGAGAAAAGAATAGAAACCCAATGAGGATTTATTTCAAACCAGACTTATTGACTGGTTGAATTACCCTACTAAAGCTCAAATATATCGTATTGAACCTTTTATAAACATCTTTTCCCATCCATGGCATTAACTTCCTTCAGCAAGAAATTTATCCACAAAGCTGCACTCTCCCTTAGTGTGATTGGGGACCAGTAGGAGACAGCAGCACATTATCTGATGATGCGAGCGCCTATTGGCTGCCTTGATGCTAGAATTGAATTGCCATCCAGTAACCAAGTAATAATATTGAAAGCGCTTTGAGCAGTCAGGACTGACTGGAAAGGCGCTATATACCGGTAAATCCGCACTTAAGTATGACAGAAGTAATAATTAAAAAAAAACAAAGATCACTCAAAATTTATTTTTCTGCACTGACATAAATCATCCACGCTGGGCCATCAAAAGCATTCATTCTTACTGTAATAACAGAATTGTCAAAGCTTATGGAATATTGATGAGATATATTCTTTTGTAGATTCAGTATTTCCTTCCTTTACAGAAGAAGGCTGAGTGTATGATTATTGCTATCATACATTTTTAACACCCCTACAACAAATCTTCTCATTCTCCAACTTTTATTAGCTTTAATTTTTTTTTCGTACAAAGTAGAAAAAGCTTAAAGTAGACTGGCATAGAACTTAAAAATGTGCGTAAATTAGGAAAATTATACCTCATTAAATCAAGGAAGTNTCCTACAAATTATGAAAAAGCTTAATGTTCAGATAAGCTGAATGTTTCTCACCAATCATATTGAGGATGCCATTACTACTCTCTTCCACCTCATCAGCCCCAGCCTCATCGGACTTCTCAGCCAGCAGGCCCATGAATTGAGTGCTTGTAGACAGGGTGTCTTGCTGTTAATCAAAATAAGAGAGGAAGCTTAACTAATAAAGATTTCTAAACACATTCATTGTTCAATCGTTCCAAAGAATAATTCTTCACAAGAATTTGTGAGCTTCAATTTTAGATGAATGACAACATTTGATATATATGTTACCGATGAAGGAAAAATAGGTAAACAGAAGAGGAATGTAAAAAACTGGCTCATACATGGTATGATCTATCCAAATTTTTTTTTTTGACATCTTTAGCCCTGATTAGACTGACTTTGTTGCTGTAATTAATGGAAAGGAATTGAAAGCTAAAAGCAATGCACATTTGACAAATTTGATAAATCATTATGACTATTTTTTGTTTTGCTACAGAGGTGTGACCACTGTTTCAGGTGTATCTGGTTAGAAGCACAAACAATATTGTAAATAATCTGCATAGATGTAACTTACAGCTGCTGAAGTGGAGACTTCTCCAGTGGATGACGTAGCTGTTACCATGGCAGATGAGAGCTGCTTCATTGCTCCTACTGTATTCGGGATGGCTAAAGACATTGCGACCACCATACTGTCTCGCATCTGTGAAGTGAACGAATGATAGATGAAAAATAAATGGATAAGGAAAGAGATTACATGGATGCGTGGCAGGATATATGAATGGATGGTTGTATAGAAGAATAAAAGGAAGGATGATTCCTTCATTGGTCATATGAATGATTAAGAAATATCATATGCATATCTAAATATGCTATCCAAAATTTACTTTCTTATCACACCATCATTTCAATTTTGAAGTGAAAAATTATAACAAAATACAATATGCTACCATAACAAATGTAGTTCTTCTGCATAACTGTTTCGCTTTTGTTCTTTCTCCCTTATGTAAGATGTCTTCTTCCTCCTGGTCAATGACTGCAATCATACCTGATTTTCATGTTGCTTTGAGAGAAATTTGGCAGTAAATTAGTTGGTTTCTTGACTTGATGGTTGAAAATAATAATTAAGTAAGGTGTAAATGTACTCACTGCTTGTCTTTGGTCAGCTTCAGCCTGCTGTTGTGCAGCTAGCTCAGCTTGGGCTTCGGCGAGTGCTGTGTCTCTTCTCTCACGTGTCAGCTCTTCATCATCTACGAAGTAGAGATATAATAGTCAGTACATAAAAATGGCCAATCATTCTAAAAATAGCTGGAACTCAGCATTGGTCAATGGGGAAAATACATTTTGTTATTTGAGGTGTTTATCCTCTAATTTGACATCAGATATACTGATTTTGATGATTATATATGAAAGTTTAATGTTCGCAATTGGGATATTACCTAAAAACTACACATGATACAATAATCATATTCTGTTGCAAGATATTGGACTGAAAGCTAAAATCTATTTCTCAAGGGCTCATATTGATAAAGCCAAGGACAGAAAACGAGAATGCACAATCTGTTTAATCTCCATGCACGTCAAAAGTATAGGTAAAAAAATATTTACAAAATGAAAGATTTACTATTTATCACCCAAAATTATAAAACCAGAAGTTTCTGCAGGCACTGAACTTTTCCAACCTACCAGCATTTGAGAATGTCTTTGCATATTCAATGCTGATTTTTTTATGTGGTCTGCCATTCACAAAAGATTCTCGTTGATTTTTTTTGAAAGAGTAATTGAAGAGTGGCATACCTGCACCAAGTGTTGCATTGGTTACGACAGCTGTTGCAGCTGATGAAGCCGCAACGTTGAGCATACCAGAACATGCTGCAATGATGTTTGCTGCTGATGAGGTATCACCATTTGCAATCGCCTCTGACATAGCACCATCATCACCAGTCATGTTCTGCATCATCTCCATCTGCTCTGCATTACTAACACTTGGAGGACGAACCTAAAAAGTAGGTAAGAATTTGTCAAAATGCAATTTGAAAAATATTTGGAATAAACTTCCTGCTTCTTTAATCACAAGAATTTAAAACCAAGTAAGTCAATGAATCAAACGCTTGACGATGCTTAACAATTGTTGATATAAAAGATTTAATGGATGAAAATCTTCAGATGTCCAAGCTCTAATTTCAAGAAATGTTTGTTTACTGTACAATACTAGGCATTTAAAAGTGCGCTATGAAAATGTGAAACAAAGATAACAATACAAAAAGCATCTTAGCAGGAAATTGTTTTTGTTCACTTGCTGAAAATTTTAGTGTAGTTTTTCTGTATCTAGAAATATAAATTCGTAATGCTACTGTTTGCTATGCAGTGGCAGTTCAACTGTAATAATTTTTACAATTTTATTAACCGTAATCAGGCTAAAGTTTGTTTGGGCTGTGCTATAACTGAGGGAACGGAAAGGGTCGATTCTGAAATTCATTACCTCAACATGATGAGGGATAACACAAAATTTTAGGCTATTAAAGGTTCTTACCTCTACTGTTAATAACAAGTCTGAGAAGGATCCTATGTAGTCAGTCACCCGCACCAGTAAAAAGACCTCATAGTTGTTCTCTTCGTAACCCTGAGGGAATAAGGTGGGCGTGGCCATGTATGATCTCTCTCCTGCAAGACAATCAAAATTCATTTAATCATTATTGTTATCATTATTATTATCATTATTATTATTATTATTATTCACTTGGCGNTCCACCTCATCAGCCCCAGCCTCATCGGACTTCTCAGCCAGCAGGCCCATGAATTGAGTGCTTGTAGACAGGGTGTCTTGCTATTAATCAAAACAAAAATGAAAAATGCATGAGTAAGGGAGATTTCTACACATACAGTAAGCTCTGCCTAAGTCGAACTTGTGTAAGTCGAATAATTGCCTAAGTCGATGTGATTTTCTGGAACAAATAATACAAAACCAGTGTTATTGGCCTCTTCTTAGTCGAAATTCTCATAAGTCGAACAAATTTGTGTGGTCCCAACAGATTCGACTTAGGCAGAGTTACCTGTATTTGACATTTAATTGATGCAGAGAATAATTCTAATCAGGAAATTTGAGAATTTTTAAAAAAGAAACTATTTCATAGGAATAGTTAAGCATGATGCCAATATTATATTTGACAAAATTTCAGAGAGATGATACCAATCAAAATTAGGAAGTGGAAGAGGAACATAGAAACAGGCATGAAAATATAACTGCTCATGAGAGCTCTCAAATTCTAGTTTATCACAGCATGTAACTAAGTACAATGATTTGGCTACTGGGACTTATGGAAAGGCAAAAACGTTCAAAATCAATTTCATATTGGCAAATTTTGGCACAATCATCTTGACTGACTAAATCTGTGGTTGCAAAATACACTTTGTTACGACTATAATATCATCAGTAATTTGCATAGATGTAACTTACAGCTGCTGAAGTAGAGACTTCCCCAGTGGATGACGTAGCTGTTACCATGGCGGAGGAGAGCTGCTTCATCGCTCCTACTGTGTTTGGGATGGCTAAAGACATAGCTACCACCATACTGTCTCGCATCTATATAGAGAATGAATGAGATGGATGGAAGGGATGGATTGATAAATGGATGGGTAAATAAATACATAGATGGAAGAAAAGATGAATGAATGAATGGTTATATAGAAAGATGAATATAAGGAAGGATGAATAGATTCCTTCATTAATGGCAGAAATGATCTTTAACCTTATTCCAACTGGGGGGGGGGGTCAATTTGACCCCCCCCCTCCACAAATTTTGTGATCGCGCCGCCGTGCAAAATTTTTTCACCGCGAGACTCGCTGACTTTTTACTTTCAAGTCTTGCGCAACTTTTAAGACCATTTTCGCGAAAAT
>BQKZ01003284.1:7958-24774 GCA_036244855.1 Temnopleurus reevesii
TGTTAAATGGAGCACTATTCACAACATCATTTATCAATCAGGCCACACATAGTGGACTTCCAACACTAAAGGTCACTGTACTATGACATAAAACATGGTACATTTGTGTCCCTTTGTGTCACACAATGAAAAGAGAATTAATCTTCTGTATTGCCTTTTAGGTGTTAAATTGGCAATTACTAATACTGTATGCTTCATTGAAAACTACTATGCGGGGGAAATAAGTTTTCAATGAATAACAGTCCATGTTAAAATGGCATATGATTGATTATCATAAACCACCATTAAACCACAATAGGCTTCCTAAAAGCCTTCCCACAATACCATGCATATTCCTCATGAATTTGAAAGTGACATTTCTGGTCTGTTACACTTGAGAAAAAATGATCACAGACGGAAAAAACTGTGTTTAAATTAAAGGGTTTTTTTTATACGTACCCACGAAAAATAGAAAACAAATGTATACTGCTATTTATTCAATTACACTTATGCCCCTTCCATAGTCAATGTATTGAATTGGTAAACAAATGAAAATAAATGTTACACTATTATAATTCATTTCATAAATAAACATATCGAACAATGCTCATGTCTAAAATGAAGCGAGTTATAGGTATGGCAAGACATTGTTTTGAACCCCAATTCCACTTGTACTTGTGCCGTGTTAGATTTCATTACACATTTTTAATCTTACTTTTGAAGAGTGCAATACGTTTATTGACTATCTGTGCACATATCAATACATCCTATGGTTGCTATTTGCCAGCTGTATTTATATTTTAATTGTCATATCTATTCCAACCTTTTCTTTCTTTGTTATGTATAGTTTGTATATTTCTCTTTGTTTTATGATTTGTATTGTCTATATGTATTTTTGTGATATTTTAGTGGTTTTTAAACCGTATAAAGAAGAATTGAATTGAAAATGATGCTGTATTTCACTGCTCTACAAAACATAGTTGCTGTACTGAACTTATTAGGGAGAAAAGGGTCTTTAATTAAAGTAACGGATGAAAGGAGTAACCCTTGTAATCGAGACTTAGTTTGGTTGATTTATTCCAGAGTGTGAGTCATTGTCAGGAAATCCCTTTAGCTTGGAGAGACAAGAGGGAATACCATCACCAAGCCACATTGAATCACACTCACAGCGCTGCTATGAATAACACAGAACACTTATAGCTGCTCACTACCAATCACACATGTGTTTGGCAATTGAAGATAATTTATTGCTTGATGTTAAACTGTTGGGTAGCAATTGACTCCAATTGATGGGGAAATGTTTAAGTGGATTGACTGTCCCTCTAGACCTACTGTAATATGCCATTTTGACATGAGTATCATAATGCATGTATGTCAATCACTATGCTATGTCATAAAAGCCTTGTTTGGCAAAGGGAGGTGACACTTCTATTGGCATGAAGACTTGAAATTCATCATAACAATAAAACTAAAAATAAGGAAAAATGTGGATTGATTATATTCAAGGACAGTTAGTGTACATGTATACTATCCAGACAATCTTTCACATATAGGCAATTTCAAGTGTACTGTCCACAAAAACAAAAAGAGTGAATATCTTTACGAAAATTCCTTGAAATTCATTGAAATTCTATATTTATGAAAAAGATGAGACCAGAGACACATATTAAATTTCATAAAATTCCATGAAGACATGCACTCGTTGTTATCCTAACTGATAAGACAAAGCCATGGAATTGGCCTATATTTTGATGAAATACCTTTCATTTTGTCATCAGCACCAGCCAGTAGACAATAGAAGATGTGATAGTTCCTCTCCTGGGGGTTCTGTCCTACAACACGATTCTAAGAAACAAAAACATCACAGTCATTATTTTTTATCATCACACTAAACAATTAAATGCATTTGTTTTTGTTTTTATAATGTCTTTATCAAAACGTTCCCTTTCAATATATATAATATGATGTTGTGTAGCAAAGCTCTTAGCCAGATCATTTAATCCAAATGAATTAAGAAATAACAATTACTGAAATCCAAACTATCAATAAAAAATGAAAATAGAATTAGGAAATACATGTAACAATTACTGAAATCAACATCATCAACAAAAGATGAAAACAGAATTATGTTCATAATAAATGAGACTTGCACATTTATATGTTACACAATAAGATGTTTTTTTTGAGAAAACAAAATAAGATATCATCAAGTTTGGTTGAGGCAAGACTGAAAAAAAAATGAGAGTGATACATCAAAAGAAGCAGAGAAGAAGGAAGAGGATAGAAGAAAAAAGGAGAAAATGAGGAAAAGGAGTGAAGAAGGAAAATGAGACAAAAGAACAAGAAAATAATCTAAATTCAATATCTGTACTAACCTTCTCCAGTAGGTCTGCATATCCAAAGTATTAAATGAATCAAGGAACAATATCAACAATGTAATTAGCCATGAATAAAAAGAAGTGCTTTTGTTTTTGATTGAAAGTGAGACCTACATAAATCTTCTACATGTAGTTGCCATTCACATCATTAACAAAGGGGCAAGGCATAATTTGATTGTCATTTTGCTGCATTCATTAATAATAAAGAATATTTCTATATTTACATTATGCTACATGTATAAAGATATAATAAACTACACATATTATATCTTCAACAATTGATATTCTTTAATGAGCATTCTAATGTCATATGCCATTATCTTAAATAAGATCTGACAATTGAAATAAGATTTGCCAATTATTTGATAATGTGAAACATCATTTCTTTGGATGACGTGAATCATTTGATCATTTCCGAGATACTAACTGTTCCAAAATATTCATGAGGTGCATTTTCAAACAAACGGAAAGTTTTCATTCAAAGAGAATGAGTTCCTCTTGTATTATTGATGTCAAAATTTCACTCGGTTTTGTTCAGCTGTTGCATTATTCACATTTCAATTTAACATCTTGCATGTGTGTAGATTACTAAAGGATACAATCTCTGATCTTCCCTCCGCATATAGAGCCAGCCTGAGTGAACTGGAGTTGAATGAACTTTCCAAATCGGCTTGAGTTGTTGTTGTACACTGTCTTTGCATTCCCAAATGCTTCCATGATTGGGCTGCAGTAACATGGACAGGAAGGAGAAGAAACATAGCCTAACTTATCAGAATCATTATCATATGCTACTTGGATGTAGGTTCTAAATGAAGGCAAAGCCACCCAAAGTGGTCAACTTTTTGAGAATAAGCTTAGAAAAATTGCTATCAAATGTGAGTTGCAGTAGATCAGCACGCACCAATCAAAATGTTTATGCATGATTGCAAAGCGCATAGCCGACACCGGAATGAAAATATGCGTATAATTTTGCAACTGATTTAAATTGATTGCAAATTTCAAACAACACCCCCTGACACATTTAATATTCAAAACATTTGAAAGATTGTGGAAAATTCTGTATGAATTAAATATTTTCATGCAGGAAAAATATGAGTCATCAGATCCTATGAACTGTATAGACATGAATTGTCACGGTTATTATCATCAAAATTATGATTTTGAAAAAAATAACCAAATATATATCCCCCATAAATGTGTCTATAATAAGAATGAATATTTTCTCGTAATGAAATAAACATGTAACAATCCTTATTTTCACATTTTCATTATATTCTCGTCTATGTGAACATAATTAAAATAGATGTTGGTTTGGAGCATTGTCTTCTACGGCCACATTCGATACTAAATAATGTCTAAATCTGACAAGAATTTAAATGACCTTAACGGTATATTTTGACTATTTTTTAGAAGAATTTCTAAGAGTGATATGTTATGTATCAATCAGTACATCCTCATAAGCAGCTTACAAGCAGGTTTCAATAAAGCTACTAGGTCTACCAGAAGTCAGTTTCCTTTTCCGTTACACTGTAATATACTTAGACAGGAAGGATACATAGTAGCATCTGATACATATGATCTAGCTAACGGGACAATACAAAACAGATCATAGCACAGTGTATCTATCCATCATACACCTCCCAGTTCCTGTAAATTGATCATTCCTAAAGTATCTCTTTCACTCATTCCTGATTTGTATTCATATAAACATTATGGCCCGTATTCCGATAGCGAGGTTTAACTTAACCCAGGTCTAAGCTATTGTTATTTAGACCCGGGCTATTTAAAAATTAAACCAATGGTCTAAATTACAATCACTTAGACCCCGGTTACATAGAACGGGCTAGCCCATACCTGGCCTACGCCAGGTATGGGCCGGCCTATGGGCTGGCCCATTTCACCCGTTTACACAGCTAGACCAGGGTCAGCTACAGGCTAGCCCGGGCTATCCCAGTCTCGCTGTCTAAGCGCTTCCGGGACCAACGGGCCAGACCACTTTCGTATCTTGACTGTGCTCGTTTTGAACGTGAGAAAGTTGTGGTGCTTTCATGTAAACAATCGGCGGCGCAAGCACAATAGAAAATCTTTCCATTGACGTCAACAAACGACCGCAAAAAGCGGGCCAATTGGTCTAAACCCGATTACACAGCGAGACCGGGCTAGCCCAAGGCTGGCCTAGGTCGATCCCAATAGGTAAACCGAAAACGGACTCGCTTAGGTCGGGGTAAGGTCGCTTTGGAGCGGTTACACAGCGGGCCTGGGGCTGACCCTGGCCTGGCCTAGCTAGCCCCGGGCTTGCTGTCTAACCGGGGTCTTAGACCTGGGTTAAGTTAAACCTCGCTATCGGAATACGGGCCAAAAGGTTTGTAAACCAGGAATTACTAAGTAGAGCGTGCAGCTTGCTGATTAAAAAATGTTCTTACTGTCATTGTTAAAGGGTACGATTTATTTACAAAATAATCGCAAGACTAGACCTTACATTTTTTCTTAATGTTATGCTTGATTAAATGACCGGCAGATCAGAAATGCCTTTTTAAACACATAGAAAAACAGAGTGCTCATATTAATAACGCTCTATTTACACCTCTCTGAATTGGTTACAATACCAAATGCCCAAAATACTGGATCAAAATCCTAGCCTACATGTATATCCCAAACTTAATCGGGAGCAAACGTATGATTGACTTTGTGAGTAGGGGGCGGGATTGCAATTAACCGATGATCCATATTCTTAGTGCATTTTTCTCTTTCCAATCATGTAATGGCTAGCTTTCTGGATCCACAGATAAAACATGACTATGGCAGTGTTGCTACAAAGTTGCAGTTGATCGGCAAGCACCAATCAAAACCGTTGTTTCTTACTTGTGTTGTAAATAGCAAAATAAGTGCGAAAATGAAAATGCATATGCATATTCCAATTTGCAACTGATTTGCAGTTGGTTTGCGATCAATTGCAACTTTGTATTGACACCCCACTAAGAGGTAGTATGGTGTGTTACAGGGATAGTTCACTCAAGAATTTTCTTGCCTCCATTAGAACTTAGATGATATTTCTTAATGAATAAACATGAATATTCCCGAAAAATGTCAGGGTGCGAGTTTTAAATCTTAGATCAATTCGTTGGCTCAGGGCAACGATCTCTTCCACTGCAAATCGCCATATCGAAATTCCCCGCTGGAGCTTTGACGATCTATGTGATCAGTATATGGCATACGGCCAATTCCTGCAGCATTTGGCCACGTGATAGCCTGATCACAAGCTACGTCATTTAAACGATGTTATCTGTTATTTTTGAGCGAATGTTTTCTGCCCATTGATCGGAATTGCAAATGGAGGTGGGTAGGAGCCAGTCAACAAAAAGGGTATAATTTGACTATTAGTTGACGGGTTTTGATGAAATAAAAACAAAGTTGTCAGGAAGGATGGGACTATAGAATCTGATATAATAAATACTGTAAATAGTCTATACCTGCTTTGTAAGATGGCATCTTCAACTCTGATCTCTTGCTCTCTACCAACCATGGCAAACTGACTCAGTTCAGACAAGTAGTTCAGAATGAACTTTGTACTCTCCGTCTTACCAGCACCGCTCTCACCGCTGTCAAGAAACAAAAAAACATTGAACTTCTATATGATTTAATATTGAATATTGATGGAAATATTGATGGTTTCTCACCATGTCCCATCAAAGCCCCTGTAAAATGCAAATTTTTGGTTTAACATGGTGGGACACTGAAATAATTCTTGCCTTATCCCAACATGGATGAACACTGATTGACAGTTCTTTACCGAGAAGCTGTGAAAAAAAAATCACAGACAGTCACAGCTTCTTGGTAAAGTACTGTCCATCAGTGTTCATCCATGTTGGTATAAGGCAAGAATTATTTCACTTTATCTACCCAACACAATTACCTTATTTCAATTAATACGGTAAGTCCATTTACACAACAAAGCATAGAATATAACAAGACAAAACTGAAATGTATACTTTCATAACAATGACAATGACAACATGGTTGTCAAGGTTCTAATATTTTTTTAAACTTTGTGACTGTATAACACTTATCCTTGGTACTTGAACCAATACTTATCCTGCTGTGATATAAAAGATATCAAAGGGTATTAAATATGGGAAAATCTGATCAATTCAGCCCTTGGTAACCCATCAGATATTTCATTTTGAAAGAACAATTCATGTCAAAACATATGCCACTTTTGGTTTGAATCATAAATATCCAGAACTGGCTATCCATAAAAATCCCTTCTTAATTCCCTTCTTAACGTACCACTTCAAACTTTCTCATCCAGCACTTATCATGAATTAAAAAGATGCTAAGACAAAGATCATATAGGAAAGTGAAACATATAATGTTCTATTATTGACCAATACTATGGCAAACAAAACCACCTTGCTTCTAATCATGAAGAATACGTTCCAAGCAATTATTTCCATCACTACCTTATGAGCATCTCATTCCTACAATAAAGTTCATGATGATAAAACTTCAAGTTCCTATGTCTGTGTTCAATATTTTACCACTTGGTGTGGTCTCATTCTTCAATCTCATTGGTCATGAGTGACTCTAACCAAGTGATATGGTACTGTATCACTTGAAAACGCGCGTATTTAAGACAATTATTTAAGACGCGTGTGACAATTGGTCATGCGCATACAAGCGCACACCAGTACCACGTTACACCTTATGAGATAAAATCATTGCAACCTGCTTGTTCTTACGTAATACGGGAAATATCACCCTTCTGATTCCATATTCCAATCGGCCTACAGGCCTCATGCAATATGGAACCAGAAGGGTGATATTTCCCGTATTACGTGAACAAGCAGGGTGTAACTAATAGTATCTTTTTATCTTATTGTTTCAATATAAAAAGGCAATTTCCCTAGGCTTAATGACAGGGTTCAAATGAATGTCAATCCTCTTTCGCTTCAAGAAGGGGTCCTGTGATCTACGTTATTAGAATGATTCATGATCATCATCTCCGATCAAACTCACAGAGTTTGTCAAATCTTCTAAAGCAGCGAGAATGAATGGAGGGTGATTCTAACCTGATAAGCACACACTGATTCTCCCCTTTCTTCCACATAGAGTAATAGCAATCATTCGCTATAGCAAAGATGTGTGGCGGACATTCTCCAATGTGTTTCTTGTTATATGCTTGCATGACACCATCACTATATATTCCACTGATGGCTTTGTATGGGTTCACTGCACACAGAATAGACCCAATGTATGTCTGCAGAGGAGTAGAAACACAAAACAATAACATATCAATAATTCTCTGCATATATCATTACCAAGCCCCTTGTGTTTCACTGGCTTCCCTTGTGGTCCATATCCCGTGCTCAATATAAAGCCTAAAAATAAATAGAAAGCAATCCCAAAAATTATTCATAAATTATATCTTTTTGCTGTGACAACTCTCCTCCCCCTCCCGTCTTAGACAGTCAACTGTACCTCATACACATACATTCCAACAACAAAAAATTTGGGGGGATGAGGTATTAAGGGGGAAATTCACAAAATATAATTGAAGTAAGGGTCTTGAGCCATTTCTCCTACAAAAAAAATGTTTCCTATGGTTGCTTTCTTTTCCCATAAAAACCCTGTAAAAGGGGCTAATTTGGGGACTTTCCCTTCCAAAAACTCTCCAAAAAGGATGTTATTTCACTATTGTCCTTGCCAAAGTATTGTAAAATAAATTAATATTTTCATTTCACAAAATTTCCTGACAATAGTGTAACAGACATTCTCTTATCCACACTTGCATTGTATTTCATGGGGCTAGTGCTACTACTATTCCTGTGTCTCTATCCTATAATTTGCACATGGCATGAGAATACTACTCACATATATTCTGTCATTCTCATATCATAGTGTAACATTGTGGTTTTTGAGACAAAAAGAAACAAAAAGATATATTCCTAGAAAGCCAACTTTCTTAGAATATTGTTCTGGTATAAAGAGTATAAAAAGTTTCCGGTATGGTGACATCATTGGTCAATGCCAGGAAGTTTAGCCCTTCCGGTATAAATCCCCACTTTCACTCCCAAATATGGTCATGGGTTTCTCTCTGGTCAGCCAGTGACGTCAGAGACACTGTCCAGACAAAGTGAGAGTAAGCGACTGTTCTTGGAACATGGCTAGTGGGTGGATTGGAATTTAAAGTAAAAGTGTTTCTTTGGGTAGAGTTGAAAACTCTATAAATTGGGAAACTCCTCACATCCAGCTTCATATTGAATTCACCTGGTCAACAAGTTATTATCAGCGTTTGGAAGCAGAAAGATCAATTTAGGACATCTTTGTGAATCTCCAGCAGGGGTAAGTCAACTTTCTTTGTTGAACTGTTTAACTATAGATGCTAATAGGCTTGGATTGCTGTCCAAAGGTACTTGTAGGATTTCCTATAGCTTGCTACTTGCACTAGAGGAATAACCTGGGTTTGATTATTTCAAAGGTGTTGAAATAATGTATTTTCTGTTTTGTGCACACAGAATGTTGATAATGTTAATCTAATTTTTCTGATATCTAAATCATATTTGGTTCACACCTGCCTTAGATTCAGATGTGTAGATTGTAACATTTGTTTTGGTTATTAGTTCCTACATTGGTGAGCATAAAGTTGAGTTTAACAAAAGATTGTTTGAAATTGGTTGGAATAACTAATTGTGATAGTTGACATTGATTACAGTTTGGAGATGTCATAATGTTAAAGTCTAAGTAATACGTTGATGCTTCCATAACGTTTGATAAGTGATATTGTTTGTGTGTGAGAACATTTGACATGTTGTTGTTAGCCATTATAAGGTAATAATGAAATGGTTGTTCTACCCTCCCTTCTCTCTCTCTCTCTCTCTCTCTCTCTCTCTCTCTTTATCTTTATTCATCTCTAATCTATTGTATTCTTTCCATTTTCTTCTCTCTTCTATTCGCTCCTTCGTTCTTTTCTGTCAATGAACGACTTGAATGAGATTAGTTGTTGTAAATAATGTTGATTATTCGGTTCATACTAATTGAGTTATTATGTCTTATTGTGTACGTGATACGTGTGTTAGAATCATATTATTTTGATTATCTAGTTTGATAACATCAAATTCGATAGAATTTAGGAATGATGTTGATTCAATGTTATAATTTGAATGTTTAATAGTTTGCTAATTATTCCTAATGAATAAGTTAGTATAAATTGTTTTGATAAACAAAGACTGAATCGTTATATTAAGAATCATTCTGACGTCAAATTTCCAATGAAAATATCAGTAATCTCACTTTAACTGAAATTAGAGATTAGAGTAGAGGTCATTTAACCTTGAGGGTCACTTAGGGTCAGTAATGTTTATTTGAGCGAAGACACATTTATGACCTAAGCCATTCACATGAGTGTGTGTGTTAAACAGAGCTAGTGCTACAGTTTAAGCATTACAAACTCTTTCACATTGGGATCTTAAGCTGAATCTCATATGTTATTTACTAGTTTAAGAAACGTACATGTTGTGAAATACTGTCATTATTTAACCTAATTAATGATTTGAGAATATTCATTTGCTAATCTTAGTTGAAGATTATGGTTATGTTATTCACTGCATTGCAGGATTAATTAATACTTTTGTTAATTAACTGAATATCATATCTTGAGCTTACAGGATAATAAGTATCATTGATATTTGAATACTCTGAATTGAGGTAAAGGATTAGTGATTACATGGAGTTAAAATGCTTTGGATGTAAGCTTAGCTATGTATTATCCTTTGAGGAAATGTCAATCTTTAGAGACGATTCATGCAGATTCCTTATCGATGTTTCAATTTCTCTTGTTAAGTTGATATTACCAATGTTGTTGCCATTGTATTCAATTATGTTTCAATGTATTCATTATCTTTGTATTCTCTTGTATATTTTCAGGGATCAGTTTTAAGTTTGGATATGGATTAGGTCTGGTTCAGGTCTAATTTGATCAGGCCAGCAATTAAAAAGGATCTTATAACACACCAATGCGAGTCTTGGCTCAATCATTGTTCTTGCGTGTTGCTGGAAGATGAAAGCAAATTAAAAGGATCTTATAACACACCAATGCGAGTCTTGGCTCAATCATTGTTCTTACGTGTTACAAAAATTGGCGTACTCGGCAGGATTGCTGAACACTGATCAACAACCATCCCACCCCCTGCTGGAAGATGGAATTCACAAGATGGCACGGATGGAAATTCGGAGCATCGGTTTCAGCAGTCACCAGAAGGATCCAGTGACAGAACTGGATGGGCCAACGTCCATGCCTGTGATTGCCCGAAACTCGGAACTGACTACGGAAAAGCTATGACAAACGGACTGGTAGCAGGAAGCTCATCCTTCTGCCAGAGCTTGGTTTACTGCACCACGCACTATAGTCAACAACTCGATGTACGTTGCTGTCGTCAACGGGCATGATGCCTCAACTTTGCCGAATGGACTCGTTCTCCAACCTACTGCTGTTAGGGTGCCCACCTCGGGAAGAGTTCCTCTGTCCAGAACTTCGGAAAAGCGATGTCTATCTTGCCCAAGGACGCAGGTCCATGTGCTTGAGCTTGAGATGTCCCTGCTACTAGCTATCCATTTTCACCCAGTGAGTGTAGCGCTGCATGTGAAGGAAGTGTGTGAATCCTCCTTCAAATGATGATGTCAGCGACACAGTGAAGAGGATGGAGCTATTGGATGAAGAGATTGAGTAATCTCTTGCGCATCTTGTGTAGAGAGACTATCAACAAGCAATGCAACTGTTTTAGCAACTTGACGATCGAACTGCGGCGAGGTTTATGTAATGTGCAGAACCAGGAAGGAATGGTAAACCTGATGTATCAACGAGGGAAGATGAACCAACTGCTTTGGACAAAGCAGGGGAGCACCCAGAAGGACCGGAACCACTTCAACCTCTGAAACGCTCATCGAGACTTCAGGGAAAACCACCTTCAGCGGTAACGGAAAAAATTCTAGCGGACATGAGCAAATCTCATTTGCTACTTTTGAGTCTACTTGCTGGTAGACATTAGAACATTGACTCTTTAATAATGTGTATTGTTGATTGTAATTTTAGTTATTGATACTTAACTGTTAGGTATGTTGTCAGGGATGCCAACATGAAGCAGGGGAGAGTGTAACATTGTGGTTTTTAAGACAAAAAGAAACAAAAAGATATATTCCTAGAAAGCCAACTTTCTTAGAATATTGTTCTGGTATAAAGAACATAAAAAGTTTCCGGTATGATGACATCATTGGTCAATGCCAGGAAGTTTAGCCCTTCCGGTANTCTATTTATAAGACATTTGACAATATATAATACTTTGTAAACATCAGGCCCGAGGCAATGATCAATATAGAGGTTTTAAATTTGATTCACTGCCGCTCAACCTCCTCACCCCTGACCTATTAATAACAGCCAAATTATTGACAAACTAAAAAAAAGCAAACAAATGTTTCAAAGCGGTTTTTTTTAATGAAGCAGAACTGCATGGTTGGCAAACCCCTCCCTTAATACTTGTTTATCAGTAAAACATCGTCCTTTATTCCCTTCACTTCCCTGATCATCAGATTTCAATTCAATATCACATCATCATCATCACACTCAATACATACTCTTAAATGATACAAGGAAGTGACAGATAATATCAGGGGCATCCATCAAGTGGTGCGATCATGATTACAATCAGATTTGAAGCATACAACTTTAGATAATTCTGTTGACAAGTTATCTAAACATTCATACAACTAAAACAATGATTGCCTTATTGCTTGATCTGAAGTTTGCATTCATGAACAGAGAACAACTTCTCATGTACATCGGTAAAAAACTTTCATTCTAACGCTGTACTATATTCTAAACATAAACATTGATAAATACAAGAGCAATTTTCCCTTTAATAGTAACCTAGTAATTTGATCATAAAGGCAAATACTTTAGGTCTGTGATATGCTCCAAAATTTGGCCAATGCAGTAATAACCTGAATTTCTATCACTGTTCAATAGTTTCTTAAGATGACTTTAAAACTGATATATTTCTTTAACACTTGTATACAGGGTATCAATGTAGAGCTAATTGAGATGACTTTCAGCACATTTACTCAGAAAGGAATCCCCTCATTATACCCCAGCCAATTTACATGAAACACTCAGGGAGACTTGGACTGCCAGCAAAGATAGTCAAGGATCTTTAATAAGCAATAATCTTTAAGGCCCCTGTTACACCAAAAAAATTAGCGACCCTGGGTCGGTTTCAGGTCGCTTTGGGGTAGGTTTGGGGTCGTTAATTTGTTGGTGTAAACACGAAGAACCGACCTCAACCCGGCCCAGGGTCGCTCAAGCAAACCGACCCGAGACCACATCCAGATGTGGTCTCGGGACGGTTTCGGGGCGGTTCAGGGTCGGAAAAATCGCGGTGTAAACAGAAACAGGACCCAAACCGGACCAGATCCGTAACTAGTCTGAATTCATAGACTTTCAACTTTGAATTTTTACTTCTCTGCACAGTGCATTTCTTAATCTACTGCCAAAGCTACTTATAATCATAATTAGACATCGCTTTCAGTTTCCCAGTTTCTAATTGAAGACTATGAATCAGACACATATTGATATGCACTGCATAATATGTAACCAATGGTCTGTGACAGAAGACTAGTGTGTAACCCTATTTCTTCATTTACAACATTCCTGACAGGCAATGGACTCAAGTGAAGGTTTTGGGGGTTGGGATGGAGGGCGGTCTAAACAGGCTCTTTTTGCGGACCAAACCCGCCCGCCGCTAATCCCCTCAAGGTCGGAACCTGCCCCGCTACGGACCTGGGCCGCTTTGGGGTAGGCAATTTTTCGGTGTAACGGGGGCCTAATACACCATCAAACCAACCTCGTAATAACCATCCTTCCATGCCCCATAATTCTCTTTTGTTCTTTCCAATTTCACATGCATGAAATCACTATATTTACATTGAAACCATTTCATTCTGATCACAATGTCCACTAATAATCACTACAAAAATCAATGTTGAATAAATAATTCTGGAAGCTAGCTGTTTCGCAGTATTTTTGCCATCATGATGTGCCCAGAACTCTATCAATAAGGATCTATCATATTATTTTATGATGTAGAATAGGATATTTGTTTATGTTTATGATGTTCTCATGTTACCATGCGAACGAATATAATCATGCTCTTCCTGAGAAGGTGTAGGATGTGAGCCAATATAAGAGACAATCCACTTGGATGTATAAGAGCAGGATGTGTGTCAAAAGGGAGTGAAGCCTTTCAGAAATATTTGACACTTAATTAAATTAAACATTACATATTTATCATCATGTTTCAATGTCTTATACATGAGATGTTTACAAGTACTGAATTCCACATACTCAGAATCCATTGGCCAATTGCTAATCACATGATAAAATGTAGTTTTCAAATCTATCACCTAAGATGAAAAGTTTAGTAATCAAGAATTTGCCCCCGTGTCAAGTGATAGAATTATACATTGTGCAGCCCCCCCCCCCCCCATTGCGCGATCAGAAATATTTGCCTGCTCAAAGAAACAAATACTGTTGACTGCATATTAATATTGTACACATTAAGTGCAAAACTTGTTGTAAACATAGATTGATTTTGCATTTGTATTTTGTGATAGGGAGAGGGGAAGGAATGGGTAGAGCATTGGAATCACAAAGAAGTTATCGCGAGAATGCAAGAAAGTGGGACGGACGGACGGATGAAGCCAAACCATTCATAAGTTATCACAAGATAAACCCATTTTCATGTATCTAATGACCCCTGTGACCTATGACCTTTGACAGACAACCCGAAAACATAATTGATTTTCACCCAATACAATGGTATATTTGTTAACGAAAATTTTATGAGTTTTTGCAAAAAACGGCTTTCTTCATGTATAAAATGACACTGGTGACTATTGACCTTTGACCTCCTGACCTAAAAATTTGCATAAAACACCCTTCTTCCTATCTGAACACAAGACCAAGGTTTCAAGTTGATACAACAAACCATTCATAAGTTATCACAAGAACTACCCATTTTCATGTATTCAATGACCTCTGTGACCTTTGACATTTGACTTCATTGCCTAAAAATTTGAATGCAACATCCTACTTTCTATCTGCACACAGGACCAAGGTTTCAAGTTGATACTCCAAACCATTCATAAGTTATCTCAAGAAATACCCATTTTCATGTATTCAATGACCTCTGTGACCTTTGACCTTTGACGTCATGGACCCAAAATCTAATCAGATCATTGTCCTGCCCATGTGCACACATGACCCAAGTACCAAATTGATATGATTTACGATGCTTAAGTTATCGCGAGAACGAAAGAAAGTGGGACGGACAGACGGACAACCACCTGAGGCAACCACCTTCGGTGGGCGGAGGCAAAATAACGATAAATAAAAAACTAAAAGAATGCTAGTCCTAATTCTGATAGAACTGGGCAGCAACTTTGTATGAGCATGACAATTAAATAAGTAACCATTCTCATTGCATTTAGAATAATCACACCTTTACTCTGATTTGAAACATAAGGCATATGATCTTATGATCTTATGATCATATTCAATTCCACAAATGCTTACAAATACAAACAATTTATTTAAGTTGATCATGACAATTGGACAATCTATTACTTTATATCATAAGTAGCAGTCTTTAGGGAGTAAATGAAGCATGTGTAGACTAGGACTAATGAGGAAATTATGGTTTATCTCGTTGCCTTCGGCAAAAGATCATAAATGACAATCCAGTCAAGTCTGTGTATCTCAAACAAAAGTAATTTTGATTATATCTGCCGACCCTGAGAGTAAAAGAAATGTACATAATAATAATAATAATATATAGCATTTAAACATGCCATCTCTCTAGTCACCTATTCAGAGGCGCGAGACAAATTAACTAATATTATTACCCGGCCATAGCATAGCTGCCAAGTAGGTGCTTCTGCATTTAGAAGAATAAATTTTAAAATAAGCAGTATACATGTATATAAGAATTTTCAATTTATTACTGCATTTCAATATGAAAAAAAGGTTGAATGACTTTCCTTGGTTAAAGTCAGAATAATTTTCATTCACCCTATCAGAATACTGTAGATAATAGGTAAAATGCTTATATATGTCTGTTGATAAACAGGAGTTTCTCATGAAAAATTGAGATTAATTTCACTGCATGAACACAATGAATGTCCTTTAAAGTGATTCTGATCCTGTATGCAAGCTAATGTCAGAGCACTTGACCTAGTCTGTGTGTGGCGCTCAGTCATATATCAAACTCTCTTTGCAAGACGATGTTTCATTAATGTGCTACTTTACAACGTCCATGGATGGTTAAATTGCCGGAATCACCCCATTAATTAAGACGCCATCTTGCTCCCCATTGGATGACACATGATAAGCTCATCTCTCAAGACTGAGCTTTAAAGGGACACTCACATTTCCCCTTCTGCTTTACTGCTCCTTGAGCACATTATTCATGTAGAATCTGGCGCATGACAAAGTACCCTGTGTTTTTATTACAAAATTTGTGACATGCTGGAATTAAAACTTAATGGACTATCTAACGAATAATAAAATTCTAAGCATTCAGCACATAACTGATGTTTAACTCTCTTTCTCATTACGAAGCTACAGCATGGGTACCATATTTAGTGCTTTTCTGCATTTCTATTATAGACATCACATGGGTAGAGTGCAGGACAACATAATCTAACTGAAGGTTATTGATATCATGAGTGGGATTTGAATTACAACCCTCTCGTCGAAATACATGAGTCAGAGCCAAAGTAAATGATTACATTTTGCACAATGTGATAGATGTGATCTTGTGAGGGAATCTCCACTACAATCATCTCTAAATCCTTGTCACTTGGCCACTAGAACTCAGTTTGATATCATCTTGTGTATTTCATGCCAATAGGCTTTGTCCATACTCTTTCATATTAAAGCTCCATTGAACAGCATAGGTTTATTAGAAGCAAAGGAAGTACTAGCTTTAACTCACACAAATGAAAAGACTGTAGCTGCGTCTGCACTATAGCAAGTTTTTGAGTTAGCGCGCTAGCTCTGATCCGGGTAATTAGCCCGATCAGAACTAGCTCGAGCTATTTTGCAGTGCAGACGCAAACAGTGAGCTAATTCACTGAAATATCTCGAGCTTAGCAAGCCCAAGATGTCTTGGGCTAGTTTCCACAATAGTGAGCTAATTCGGGAAATAGCTCACTAGCTCGCTCGTATTTGCCATAGTGCAGCTCGCGCTCGGGCTAATTCTGCGACTCGGGCTAATTTATTCATGGCGTTGTGTGGGCGCAGCGGAGCATGACAGCCAGGCCCATACGTACGAGTTTCTTCGCACAACAACCACATGCTTATGTTCCGAGACTGCGCATGCTCGAGAACTAGACCAAGCTCGGAGTGGGCT
>BQKZ01003284.1:47165-61956 GCA_036244855.1 Temnopleurus reevesii
CTCCTCCTCCTCCTCCTCCTCCTTCTCCTTCTCCTTCTCCTTCTCCTTCTCCTTCTCCTTCTCCTTCTCCTTCTCCTTCTCCTTCTTCTCTTTCTCTCCCATGTACAACCTCAGATGATTAATGTCAATAATATTTGTCAAATACTTGTAAGCTCTTAAACCCTTCTGGAATACCGAGAAGATGAAGAACAGGCATAAATCACTCACATCCCTGTCTACATTTAACCTCTTAATGCTGTTTGTAGCTCTGATAAACACAAAAACAAACTGCCAAATAAACGACCCAGTTTGTTTAATCCAAAAAGTCAAATATTTGAAGATCAGAAGTGCAACAAAAGTACATTCTAAATTCCTAGAGTGGTCAGTATACATACATGTATATTGAACTTTGGCTAAAATAGCAATAACTGCAATTGGTTTACAAACGCTCTTTTATTGCACAAATTGATTAGTAACGCAATAACATGTCTGAGTATACCAAGAAAATCAATTATGCATGGTGGGGTTTATAGTGTGTAGAAAAGGGGGAAGGGAAATTCGATTTGCTAAGGTTAGTCATCCCACAGACACATTAGAGTGGGAACAAGTATAAAATCTCATTCAACATAACAGCATTGCTTCGTGGAATGATTGCATTGCGAACTAAGAAACATCTTTCATCATACACCAAACAAGTCCAGATATAATATTCAAACTGTTGTCAATCGATCACATTTCATTACCCAACGAGCCTTTTAAAAAATATGTATACTGGATACTTTATAGTCAGATCTCTTTATGGACATCATAAAGATGACATAGAATTGCAGCAAAAATGGGGACACTACAATAGAAAGCAAGTCTTATATAAACCCCTCAAAAAAGTTAGGAAATCTAAGTTTACGGACACATATCAAAAATATGGGAAAATTATTTCCATATCGAACAATATCACTGCAAAGAGTGATTTATAACCTAAAGAATGACATCTCATTTATTTACAGATGTTATTTCAGAGCTAAGTAATTCCCTATAAAAATTAACAAAGGTATAAGAGTACATATCGCAAAATTTGTAAATGACTTAGTGTCACCATTAAAATGTGGTTTTGAATGGGTAGAAATTGATGCAAGAGCAGAAAGAAACGATTAATTAAAGAGTGAAATAATAAAACAAATGAACTTTTTTCAGGTGAAATTTTTAGATTGTTACCAGTCATTGTAATAAACATCTTTACAAGTTGATTAGCATTGATTTTTCGACATTTTATTCATCAATCTATCCATTCACAGGCTTGTATCCATTTAAATCCATAGTTTAACAACATGACTACAATAGATCAATTACTGATTTGCAGCTTTTGTGTCCATACTTTTGTACACTTCAAAGGGAATTACTCAGCTGTGAAATAACCTTTGGAAACAAATGAGGTGTCATTTTTTAGATAATAAAAGACTCTTTTCAGTGATATGACTCGATATGGGAATAGATTTCCCATATTTTTGCTAAGTTTCCGTAAACTTATATTTCCAAACTTTTTTTGAGGAGTTTATTATGAATGATCATCTTCGATTCCTGCATGCCGATTATGGTTCATGTACATACTGCATCAATCACAATTGAAATCAAAGCCAAAAATTAGACTTTATTTCACATTTCTTTTTTTTTCCTTAATACCGGTAGCTATTATTTGCACTGGTCTAAACATAATGGCCATACATGTACAATGTGCAAACTATACACAGAAGAAGACAGTTTTAAAAACAAATAAATCTTCAATATATGTCTCTCAAGTAAATTTATATCGCAAAACCATAAATATCTATCACACAATTCAAATTTGGAACACAATAGCAATCCCAACAAAAATAAAATGTTATGAGCCTTGATAGAGTCAGATCAAAACTTTTATCAAACTGATGACTATACAGAGCAGCAAGAAGACTTTCTAGGTAAAAGATATATCCCTTCCAGAAGACAACAAATTATGAATGATCTAAAAATGATCATCTGGAGTGGATCTGGGATATTCCCAGGATGTTTTCACATTTAACTGCAGAAATTATTGGAATTGTCTTATGCTATGATACAGATGCATGTTCCAGTCTCTTTAATGATTGAACTATCAATTTGCATGTAGTTATTGATTCTTTTTCATTTTCTTCATGTTGGCAATTTAAGAAGGTAGTGATTTGCTATACTGTACATTTAAAGTGCTCTAAGAAAATTGGAGATATGTGACACACACACACAAATTCACACCCATCTCTGAATAACGCAGTCTGTTACAGAATTCTGAATAGTAGAGATATGTGACACACACACATTCACACCCACCTCTGAATAACCCAGTCTGTTACAGAATTCTGAATAGTAGAGATATGTGACACACACACACACACACACACACACACACACATTCACACCCACCTCTGAATAACCCAGTCTGTTACAGAATTCTGAATAGTAGAGATATGTGACACACACACACACACACACACACACACACACATTCACACCCACCTCTGAATAACCCAGTCTGTTACAGAATTCTGAATAGTAGAGATATGTGACACACACACACACACACACACATACACACACATTCACACCCACCTCTGAATAACCCAGTCTGTTACAGAATTCTGAATAGTAGAGATATGTGACACACACACACACACACACACACACACATTCACAAGCACCTCTGAATAACGCAGTCTGTTACACAACTCTGAATAGTAGAGATATGTGACACACACACACACATTCACACCCACCTCTGAATAACCCAGTCTGTTACAGAATTCTGAATAGTAGAGATATGTGACACACACACACACACACACACATTCACAAGCACCTCTGAATAACGCAGTCTGTTACACAACTCTGAATAGTAGAGATATGTGACACACACACACACATTCACACCCACCTCTGAATAACCCAGTCTGTTACAGAGTTCTGAATAGTAGAGATATGTGACACACACACACACACACACACACATTCACACCCACCTCTGAATAACCCAGTCTGTTACATAGTTCTGAATAGTAGAGATATGTGACACACACACACACACACACACACACCCACCTCTGAATAACCCAGTCTGTTCCAGAATAGTATAGATGTGTCACTCTGCTGGTATTCTCATCACGTCAATTTACATGAGACCAGAGAGTTCCAAAGGGTTCACTCTGCCAATCTCTCAATGGACCATCAGAACACTCTTCACACGTACTCTCACCAACGTCATGCTCATAGTCTACCTTGTCCCTTTAACTCTTTTTTTTTCCTGATCATCTCTAGACTTTGCACGTGGTCAGTTCAACAAGACGAGATGTTGGTTGAAAGGACAATACATGTACAGATGTATTTCAAAAGCATGATGCATTACAAACCAGCCGCCTGGATCTCATTGTCATATAGGCCTACATGTATTCAGATTCAAATTTCCAGAGATTATACACCAGGCTCTTTGATAGATTTAGTTTGATTTGAAATCTGGGGGCGCTTCGTATCACGGAGGCACCGTGGTGTAGTGGTTGTGACTCTCGCCTTTCAACTAGAGGGTCGTAGGTTCGAATCCTACCCATGGCGTCAATTTCCTTCAGCAAGAAATTCATCCACATTGTGCTGCACTCAACCCAGGTGAGGTGAATGGGTACCTGGCAGGAATATTTATTCTTTGACATGCCAAGTGCGCCGTGAATGGCTGCCGGGCTAAAGCCAGGTTAATAATAATGTAAAGTGCCTTGAGCACTCAGCAGAGTGGATATGTGTCCTATATAAATTGAATCTATTATCATTATTTAGCATACATTTGAAAAAAAACATTGAATATTCTGTAACTTAGTATCACAGAAACATACCTGAGACAGCAATCTGTGAATAAACACAGAGTTTTTTTTTTCATCCCTCCAAGAAAGAATAACATGCCTTTTGGACTATCTTTATACAACACATTACTATCCGATCTGTTTGGATTAGTACCGTTCTGTCTTTGCCATACAAATTGAAGGACTGAGAATGTGCAAATGGAATGAACTAATTATTCGACTGATCACCATTTTCAAACAATGAATGTTACGAGTAAAATAAAAAAAAATCTGTGTTCCTCACAACCATGAACATAAAGTTTCACTCAACTGATCAACCCTCTTGAAGTTTGAACATCTTGGGGAAAAATAATTGGGAAGAGTTGATCAGTTGTCTCACAATCTGCATACAAAGAACAGAGTTAGAATGACATTTCGGCTGCTGTATAATGCTGGCCTTCATCAGACTATAATGAGCATAGCCCACGCTGCGCACGCCTTACATTGTCACAGGAAAGGCTCAGAGCGATTGGGCGAACGCTACTGTTCCGACATGCAGTGCCGTGATCGGCTGTTGCAATCAGCGAGGGCGATGTTGTTCCCCGTCATGGCGGCAGGGGGACACGCTATCCGGACCATCGGGTAGACACGGTTGTTCCTAGCGCCACGGCGGGAGACAAAAAACATTGCGCCAAATGATTGGCCAACAGCCAATCACAGCGCAAGGAACAATAGCGCTTGCCCAATCGCTCCAACCACTTCCACTCAACTGATCAACCCTCTTCAATCAATGAATATATGATTTACATGTAAACTATTATCTGGGTATGAAAGTTGATATTCTTCTTACAACTGGATCGAGAGTGAACGAGAGATTCCAGAACTGAATACAGATCCCACCGCTGACACCATTTTAAAAAGAGAGTATACCCAAAAAATAATATTTGTTCAACAGGAGCAGAAAAATTAGATGATCAGAACAAAATAAAAGTTTTACAGAAATTGGATAACTAATAAGAAATTTATGAATGTGTACATATTTAGAAAAATTGGCGACTGATGACGTACGTCATAGGTGCAAAACTGACCATTTATCACATTGATATCAATGTCATAAAATGTTACTTTTCTCCCCATAAATATGATTTCCTTAAAACATTAACCATAGGATATTTTCATGATATGTAGATCCACTATTTGCATGCTTACACTCAAACAAAATTTGCATCTTTCTGTAAAAATGATGAACTTCGCACCATGAATATAAAGAAAATTCTGGTTAGTTGTGCACCCATGATGTCATCAAATTGGCAACATCTCTGGAAATTTGCACTGATTTACCCATTTTCTCAAATCTTTAAAAAAAAATCCATAACTTTCTTATAACTTGTATGATTCTCTTCAGACTTTTTTGTTTTGTTCACCATTTTTTCTGCTTCTTTTAAGATATTATTATTTTTCGATAGACTCTTCTTATAAGGGATCCAATAAAAACAAACCATTTTATTCAATGGATCATTTATGAAACCGTTCCACTTTTACAACTCTACAGATGACAGTTAATTCAGAGTTAGGGAGTTTCCTTTTAGTGCCTTACTACACTGTAAAAAGTGGGTGATTGATTAGTGTAAAGAGAAACATCACATTGTATTTTGAATTTGGTGAACTACTCAAGTTGTGCATCTTGTATCTCTGAAAACAAGGAGATGGGATACAGCTTTTGTCAGTGGAAATTGAGAAGGAAGTTTGTCTGGAATATGCACAGGCTTGTAACATAGGCCCCTGCCATTTACATATAACAGGATGGACATGGTAATTGCCTCATTAAGTCTTTTCAGAGTCTGCTGTACAGCGCACTTGATAGCAAGGGTAATTTGTAATGGGACATTTACATTACACCCAAAAAACATATTAAAAGGCCATAATTAACACAGCCCGATCATCTCAAAACATACATGTTTTACCCTCTTGATAGTTATGTACATGTAGGCATATATATGTAACTTAACAGCATCTGAAATGATGAAAGGACCAGATTAGAATTCATTTTCCTAAACAACAGTAAAAATTGATCTGCACACAGAAAGCAGGCTTTCATACCCGACCAAAATTCTGGATATATCTCAAAAGAAATAATTTTCTCCTTTTTTTTTTTGTTTTCTTTATTTCAATTGCAATAAACCCCTTCACTGCTGTAGTCTTACATATACATGTATGTACATACACATACACGTATGTAAAGACATATCATTAGTTGTAATGCAAAGAAGAAGCCTGTGGTACTCTACAAAGACATAAATGTCCAAGATCTTGTTACTGTGAATGGTTAGTGTGAATGGTTAGTGTGAATGGTTAGTGTGAATGGTTAGTGTGAATGGTTAGTGTGAATGGTTAGTGTGAATGGTTAGTTTGAATGGTTAGAGGAAGGTGTTCATCAAAGATAATCAAGACATGGGGTGGTATAGTATGACTATATTGGATCTCAATTACTCATTTGTGCACATTATTAGGACAGGAATGTAAGCTCATATAATGGCGAGACACATTTTGTTGTAAAACCACCACCCATTTTATTAGGTCCTAAAACAGATATTCATAAAGAAATTAATTGATCGGTTTAGTCCAAACACCCTTAATGCATTTATTTTGAAGATAATAATAATAATATATGCAATTTATATAGCGCACGTATCCACTCTCATTGCTGAGTGCTCATGGCGCTAATACAAAAACATGTGCATTGCATTCAACATTGGGATGTGTAAAAATCCAATGAACTTGAACTTTGCTAATTGACAAACTACCAATTGTACGTAGATCCATTAAAGACAACAACTTTGACAACAACATCCTGCAGCATTCAAAGGTATTTTAAAGGAGGACTCCACACCAAAAATATCTTGTTTTGATTGAACGCGCAAAAACCAAACAAACAGATCAAAACAGTTTGAATGAAAACGGATAAAACAATGTAGATAAAGAAAATTATGAATATTAGAAAAATATCTAAAGATTATCAAAAACAGTTATATTTTTTCGCAAATTGGCAACTTTGGGACAAGTGGCATGACGTGTTGATGATGTAGGTTTGTAACTTCTCTAAAACATTCTCTTTTTATGCTCTGTTTGAAGCCATTATACTGAAAGAAAAAAAATCATTTTCTCAACAAATTCATCTTGTTGGATATATATTCTTGATTAAAACTTCTAAAATATTGTTCATACAGAAGAGATAACAAGATATCATTTTAATAAACAATATAGAAATATGTTAGTGTTGTAATTACATGTGCACTTTCACCACTATCAACTCTTCTACAGGGATACTTTGTTCACTTCGGATTTACAATGATAAAAATCACACCAAAAATTATTGGATTTGAAACACAATAAGAAGCATAATAAATTGAACAAAAAGCAAAAACAAGATGATCTACATGTGAAAGAAAAGAGTTATTTTAATATTATAAACTGTAAATCAATCTTATCAGCATGCGATTCTTCCAGAAATTGTTGAGTACAGTGTATATTGTAACTATATAATTCAATTCTCTAAATGAACAGGTTACATCAGCATGCTTCACATATCTTTCATCCTAATCATTTGTAACTAATGGAGGCAGGTGCAGTCAATACTCATATAGAATCAGACCAATTTAATTCTTCCACTAATGCATTTTAGTCATCAAACCATGGCTAATCATATCATCAGGCCTTACATGCACACACATGTATGCAGAGGAATTCAGGAGCAAAATGCTAGAGGCCTACATGAATGAACAATTTGATTTTATATGGCAAATAAAGATACCGTACAATTCATCAAAATTATTCCATCTTGCCATAACATTGTTAATATTATACATTGAAACTGTACATATACTAAGGAATAATTTTTTTTTTAAAGATCCCTCTAAAATTTTAACTTCATCATGCAATTATACCCTATTCATACTGGTTTTCAAATTTATCCCGCTGCTGTCGCAGGAAAGCAACACCGCTATAAACCCGCTATAAATACATTCACAGTGGAAAAGTTATCCCGCTTCCGTCGCGGGATAAATATCATGTACCCATTCATACTGCGGCGGGTGATTTTTACGATCTCCATATCAAAACGTGTGTTGGCTTGATCCTCGTTCAGTATTTCTTTTTTTTATTATTTGAAAAAATACTAGTTTTTGAAAAAGAAAACAAAAAAATGTATGCAAAATATATAATTTCTTTAAAATATAATATCTAAATAATAATAAAAATTAATTTAAATCCATAGGTTGCTTTATTTGTATTTCATGTACACTGTATATCCGATTGCGGAGCGAACATTCAAAGTAAACAAACCCCACGTGCTTTATCGCGGAGTTATAGCGGAGTTATAGCGGAGTGTATTCATACTGAAGGCATCTCGCTTCTGTCCCGGGACAGTCTCGGTGCTATTACTAGGGTTTGAGCGAGATATTTTGTTGCGGAGTTATAGCGGAGCGGTGTTATCCCGGGATAGTTTATAGCGGGTCTGGAGCATTCATACTAAAGCCAACTCCGCTACAGTCACGGGACTGTCCCGCGACTGTAGCGGTGTTTGAGCTCAATATGAATGGGGTATATGATGAAAATAAACATACATGTTTACAGCTATAATACACCCAAAGAGAACGTACCACCCATGGAATTACCATGCTTTTAGCAAATCGAAAAAATATATTAGATTTGAAACTTTCTATAAAATCATTAACATTTAATATAGAGTGTAATAAAGAATTCAATGATCAGAATGTGTGAGATGCTGCTTACCTTTGTTGAATGGCTGTTCTTGTGAATCCTCTATCACAATCCAAAGTGAGATACCTGCACATTTTACAATGAGACAAAGAGAAATAAAAATGTTCATCTATTTATAGCTTCATCTACACAATCACATGAGAAACGTAGATCAAACAATGTACATATATGTACATGTTGTACAATCGACTGAATCCATGATTCAGCCCAGTATATTTTTAATGTCAATTACATTTTTGTAGGAAATGGATTCATTACTCTTCCCATCAACGTATACACTGTAAGAATTCTTACATCCTTGTTACACGTATATTAGACATTGTACATGTATATCAAGGGAAATGTTACGGCAATACCATGATGCATCACACCTGTCTCCGGGGAATAATTTTACTTTTCACATTTGATTAGCAGTCTTAGGGGGTGTTGTTCAAAATCAACTGCAACTTTTGCACATTGTATCGCGCATTTTCATTCGCGCACAGTACGCGCATTTAACTTGACGCGCATAAAACAATGGTTTTGATTGGCGCGTTCCGATCAACTGCAACTTGCGATCGATTGCAACTTTTGAGCAACACCCCCTTAGACATTGAGGAAATATCTTCAATACTTTCCTGTACAGTTCAACGTGAAGAAACATTCTTTTCTGTAGCAATCATGCTAAATTGTGTAGCAAATTGCAATGACACACTAGGAAAATTATTCTCTGTGTCTCCGCTGAAACTATTCTCCAGTCCACAGAAATCTACTCTGAATCACATCTACCATCTGCAAGAAAACTTTATCTGTGATATAAAATGATGGACACACACCAGAACATGTAGTGTATAAAGTTCAGAGATGCCAACCTTCCAAAATCCGTACACATATAGGCCTATCAACCACGATAGAAATGAAACTGTAAATCATTAGACAATCGAGAAAGCATTATATATCACTTACTGTAATCAACTTTTGAATAAATATTTAGTTCAGCAATTTGGTGATTCACATTTCAATTTCTTACTTGATGTTATTGTGAAAGGTTGGAATATATGAGACTGCTTTGATTATTTATCTTTGGATATTAGAAGTTTGTCATGAGCATACAGTACTGTATGTGTTCATATTACTTATAGAGCTGTCCATTGAATTTGATGTCATACACAAAATGAGTAGGGCAAGAATATGATTTATCTTTGACATCACTTGGCAGTATGAACTGATATAGCATGGAGAGTAAACATGTAAATTGACATAGTAATGAGGAAGTGAAAGCGCAGGACTTTGTCAGAAGCCTCTCTTTTATATTATGCACACACTTCAACACTTTCGATCCACCACACCCTCAAATATCTATGTACTGAAAATATGGCTTTTCTTCATTTTATTCATATTTTCAGCCAAAAAATAGGATCTGTACATATGAATGTATACATGAACCATAATATATAAACAATCATGCCATTCTTTTCAACACATTTCCATGATTTTATCGCAACACCAGTGTACAATGTAAGTGCTGATATGTGTACTTTGTATGTCTAACTTTCAGGCAACACAACCAAAAAAGTAACTCTTCCTTTTTTAAAGAGGCATAACTTTTCAATAGTTGGTTTTCAGCAACACAATATGACCAGAATATTGATCAAATATCTGGCCTGCATACGCTGTACATGTTCATCTGGCCTGCATATGCTGTACATGTTCGTGTAAAAAACATGATGTTCTAATGAGTTTATATAAAGTGAACATTTATCAAATTAATAAATGTCACTTTATGAAAGTCCACATATCCTATTCTAAGATGTACATTGAGCAGGAAAACAGAAAATTCCGATTCAGATGCATGTTAAAAAGGGTAAAGGGTCTGTCTTGCGTCAATCATACCCATATTATCTCAAAGTATGTTTAAAGGAGTGTGATCCTCTTTCATAACTTTGTACAAAAAGACAATATCTGAAGAAAAAGAAAGGATGTACACCAAAAAAAAGATCTATTCCAAAGAGTAAAAATGGATCAACACTCAGAAAGCACAAACACAAAAAAGTGACCATGCTCTACTTTATCCATACATAGTGTGATGCAGTTGAGACTTAAATGACGGGCTTGTAGCTCATAAATCATCAAATTTCACTTCTTTTTTTATTATATAAGAAAACCAATAGTTATTAACTATAAAATTCAAGTAATTTCTGACTGTTTTGGCTAAAGGGTTTGAATTATCAGTATGTATATATGAAAGAAAGGTTGAATCAGCTAACTTTTATTTTTATTCTCAGCAATATAAGCCATTGCTATTATTATTTTAAAAAGAGTGATTTTCCTTTCATGCCCGATCATGCAAAAAAAATGATTACATACATTTACAAAACAATAAACATGTCCATGTAAGTTAGATTGAGGCACACTTTTGAAAAATGCGACTAAGGAACACTTTTTGTTTTTGTACAGTATGCTTGTACATTCTACATTGTATATACTTCATAATACATGTATGACAATTATGACAAACTGGTTCATGTTGATTTGCACACACAGATAAACCAAATACACGATCAAACTCCTCAATATTGTCACTTTACTTTTTTTTTGTGGTTATAAATGTATACTATGTTGTTAGTTATCTACAGGTACTGTATTAAAGGGGAATTACACCCAAACAATAATGTACGGTCATTAAACTTTTATAAAGAAAAATCAGATGAACAAACTGTGAAAATTTGAGCAAAATCAGATAATCCGTTCAAAAGTTATGAATTTTCAAAGTTATCATTTCCACCTATGCTGGGCATCCTTGAATTGGCATGCGTATATCTAATTAGCATAATCTGTGATGTCATACATGGAGAACTCCTCATTCACTTTGTATATAAATTTATTGAAAATGGATCAATATCATATTTTAAATGAGGAATCAACACCGTTCCTTCTGGAATGCTTGCAGAATTGATGTGGCTATAATACTGAAGAAACAAAATTTTGTCTACTTTTCTGGAAAAAGAGGAAAATGAGAAACTGTGTGTACAAAGCGAATGGAGAGTTCTCCATGTTGGCAGCCCTTTTGTGCCTGTACGTTTGCCAATTTAAGGAGCCCATGAGGGGTGTAAATCAAAACTTTGAAAATTCATAACTTTTGAATGGATTATCCGATTTGCTCAAATTTTCACAGTTTGATCATCTTATTTTTCTTCATTGATAGCAATTTAATGTCTGAGTGTAGTTCCCCTTTAACTCTTATATGATTGTAACAAATTGGTTCTTGAATGCTGGTCCAGGGTTTGCCTGCATGAAATGAATAGAGACATTATTGGGAGACAGATGAAAAAACAGCCCTGTTCCTCTGACAGAACACATCGCTGGTCTCAATGAAACCCTACATTTGACAATACTTGCAATTATATGGTGTCATTTACCAGCTCAAAATAGGGCTTATTATACCTTTTATACACTGAGATTTAAATAGTTCAGCATACTTCACACTTTAATCACACTTTAAACAGCCTTTACTAATCTGTTTTGGAACCAACAAAGCAGACCTCCCAAACTAGTCTGGTTGTCTAATTTGTTTAACCAGAGATCAACATTTCCCATTGGGTGTATTTAGTTAAAAGAAAATTGTTAAAATAGGGAATTATGCAAAAATAAATCTTCAGACACAGACACAGATAAACAGAACAGTGCAATGTAAATTTTTACATTTATAGAGCCTGTACATTTACCCCCCCCCCCCCCTCTGCCTGTACCTACATATACGTAGAATGTACATGTAGAATGTCTTGGAAAGTGCGGGGGAGGGGGGATGTTGAGTGGCTTGACACTTTACTTCTTTTTTTACTGAGTACAAGTTGTAGCTGCGGAGGTGGATCACAATAGATGTTCTCTAAGTACTCTAAAGTGAAGTTTGAAACAAGCTTCAAATCTCACTAAAGATGTGGCCACATGAGCAAACTGTACCTTCGCTCTGACGATTGCAATGTTTGAATGTAAATGCTCATTGTGCCAAGTTTATTTGTCTTCTGAATGCCCCACTGTAGCTGAAGTGAACATGTTTATAGACTGCTAAGATAAATAAGGACACAAGGGCAATGTAATGGGCTTGTAATGTAAATGATTTTGAAGAGAGATTGGTCTCTCATTTGACCTGCCTCTGAGGTCATCATCTTGGAATGTGAAGGACTAAACCAAGAAGACATACCACAGTTAACAGAAGTGAAAATCATATGCTTAAAGCCCAAGTACAGTTTTGGTATTAAAAAAGCGAATATTTTTATCGCCAAATTTTGTCTTCAAATTTATATAAAATGAAACATGATATCATGAACATGTTGTACAAAAGATTAACAAGTTTTGGAAAAGTTATAACTTAAAATGTGCAAAATATTTCAGCGTCGTGTCCCACGACGCTTGTTCAATATTTTCTTTCTTGATAAAGGACAACTTCTCATGCTCACAGAATTGGATGAAAATTTCAGAATTTATTCTCTATGTATTCCTTTTTATCATGCTTTAATCAAATCTTGGAAATAATTTTGTATACGCCCGATAAGAAGCAAAATATTGTTATTACCAAGAGAGGGCGCTAAATACGATTTAACGGTCAAATTCAAATTTTCAAAAGAATTATTTCGTAGAAAAATATGCTACGGTCTTAAAATGTGTATAGAAATGATATGTCATGGTAAATATCCCCAAAATTCGCATTTCTTAATCTTTACCAAAACTACCGGTATAGGCCTACTTGGGCTTTAAAGGAAGAAAACTACATTTGCACACATTACAGTTATGCTTCCAACTTGTGTACCTCGAATATGACAAAATAATAACCTCTATTAAGTATTTTGGTCGAATGTAGTCCAGAATGTTTAATTAAAATTAAAATCTATTCTATCATAATTCATCTTGACACCAACGGTATCGCGATACTCCTAGCGTATTATCACACACAAAAAAAAAAACATTGTAAGAGCACATACCATGTTCACTTCAATACACTGCCACAACATGCGGAATACACACTGAGAGAGACACTTGCGCTATTAGTCAAATAGGGCTCAACGGCTGCTTTCAATTTTGAACGCACGGTCCATTAATTCGAGGCCCGAATAAAAGAATTATTATTGGAATAACTATAAATGCGCGTATCATGACAAATCTTTGTGCTTAATTGATTGGTGATAATTTTTAACATTTAGTACTCTTCAACATAACACAACAATCTTGGAAAGTCAAATTTTAGGTGATAAGTTCTAACATTTAGTACTCTTCAACATAACACAACAATCTTGGAAAGTCAAATTTTAGGCTGAAAAAGAAGTATTCTATCTTTAAGTTTAAAACCTTTGCAGTTCAGTAACATAACTTTCTTGATTGTTGACTGATTTTCTTCAATATTTTTGCGGTTTGTTAGTTGTTGTTACTGGAGTGGTGTTGTGTTGAGCATGAAAATGTGTCTGGGGAACATGTAGACCAAGCCTTAAAAGCTACATGTACAAGACAGCACCAGACAGCACCAACAGACCAATGTAACAGTAACCAATGTATACAGTCAACCTTGCCTACGTCGAATCTGTTGGGACTGCATAAATTAGCTACGACATAAGAAAAAATTCGACTTATGAGGGATAAAAACAATAGATTGTGAAGAGAAGGGGACTTGAAAAGACCTTCGACTTACACGATTATTCGACTTATGCGAGTTCGACTTGAGCAAGGCTGACTGTATACATAAAATACAACAAAGACTCCATGCACTGACGAAGATTGTACTTTACCAGAATATAAAGAATATTATCCTAGCAAGTATCAACTGGGTAGGAAAAGGAATCAGAACTAAACCAATATACTGTGTATACTTCTACATCGATCACCAAGAATCAATGTAATGATCCTTGCAGGAATAAATAACAACAACAAAAAATACAAAAATACATATTACTCATGAAAGTTCTATTCAAGTGAACATGAAACCCGTCTAGAACTATCAGAGACATCACACATAATAATCCCAGCTCCAGCTCCAGTCGAACTTGGTGTCCCATACATGTACATGTACAGTACCAGCAGAAGCAAACATCCTTGTCAAAACTAAATGAATCAGCATACATTTTAAACAGAACTGTTTCCATTGAACTTATTTCCTTCCTGGCAAGAAAATAAACATCACCATTACTTCCTGGAATCAGCTCTTGATCTGCAGACACACCTCGTAATAATAATAATAA